>AP025075.1:2294586-2329527 GCA_036186865.1 Eustoma russellianum
GCTCTTCGTGTCACCAAAAAAAAAAGAAAGAAAGAAAGAAAACGGGACAATCTAGCTATATGTAATATTTGTCCTCCTAGCTAGAGGCACGTCACTATTTCATTTTCCTGTATGTGCAAGAAATTGACAACATTATTTTTCCTAATAGCCACATTTGACAACATATGTGAAATTGAAAAGCATGTTCCATGATTAATATATAAGAACAAGATTCTAATTACTTTGTTTATACTATGCTAAATTGGAATTACTGATAAACAGCCATCAAGAGTGAATGGTGTTTTGATGCTGAATTACGTGGGGTGTAAGTCAAGCAAAACTCATCTACCTATTGGAGCCAAGTTTTACTGTATGGTGGATCGGGCGACACGTATCCGATGTTTTGAAGGGAGTAAACCAGCTAACAGCACTCATCAAACATTACATTGCATCATTAAGGCTGCGCAAATTTATTCGCTCATTTACACTTGCTAATTCTGATAACGATATAAAGAGCCCTTGCACTGCTTTTACTGCAGTCCTAACGTATTTTCCAAGTCATATTGACCATTCTTCTTTCCCTCAAATAGGCAAAAATAAATAAATTAACAGCCCATATCAATTTCACGAATCAAACAGATTATGCATGACCTACTAGATTTGCACTTATCTGAGGACATGGTTCAGGATAGGAGTTTTATGGACACAGAGAATTAAGGTTAACGAGGTTCAGACAAAATATAATGGCATCTTAGAATATATTTAGAGGCTTAGATACTCTTTACACTTTAGATTGACTTTGCAACTTTTTCGTTTTTGTCCTTGTCTTTAGTTATTTGTGTATATACACGGTTATGGCTATTTATTATCGAAAGCTTTCTATTTGTATTTACTAAATTTCTTTCACTAACACACTGCACACCATATCCTCATTATTGTGTCATCTATGCACGTACATATAGAGTCAGGGTCTAACTGAAAGCAAACTCTCTATCATTTGGGATGGAGGTATTGTTTGTCTGCCTCTCACCTTCCACAAACCCTACTGATAGTTTTTGCTGTCGTTAGGATATATTGGATGTGTGTTATCAATATTCTTCTTTTCCTCAAATACCCAATAACGGCTCATTGACACACATGTAATTGAGCATTGTATTTGAGCTGAGATCCAGCAGGTCCTCCTTCATACTTTGACAAGAATAAGATACCGTTCAAAATGCGACCTCTTTTACAAACATTCCATAAGTTTTAAAATTGTAAAATTCCTATAAGACCAATATATCATAAAGGAGGAAAGGTTTCTGAAAGCATTAATTAGAATATCTCAGCCTTTCTGATGAATCTGATTGAAAGAAACAACTGAAAGCATTATACTTGGACATCGGAACATGAAATCTATATTCGGAACACTTCATGTTTCAGGTTCTAAAAAAATTCAAACTCATTTTCCTACTTCCGAAAGAATTTAATAGTCCTTTTGACCAATACGTAACTGCTTACCTGAACAGGCTTCCGCCTAAGTACTTGAAATGCCTCAGCTCTCATCGACAAAAATCTAAGGAACTTTTTGGTCAATATGTTTTCAAGCTCGTCTGTCTGCTTCACCTGGCAATAAAATGAAAACAAGAAACCCTCCACCATTAGGAGATCAACATAAATAAATCAAACCACAATGGTTAAGTCTCTGCAAGCCAAAATTCTTGGCGACCCTCAACCTATACCAATGCTGTATAAGACCCCAACTGAAGTTGTTAACCATCATATCTATGTCTTCGGAAGGGGAAAAAAACCGTCCGGAAAGGAAAAACTTTCAATGTTGGTAGCCTCCCAAAATTTAGTTGATTTCTTCTCGTTTGAGACTGCAGCAGAAGTTTCTCAGTAGCTTACCGAAAAAATATTTAACAAAATTAAGTCTTTATGACTCAATCTGCGATTGCTAACATGCTTGCAAGCTAGTTCTTTTCTTCCCATCCAGAACTCAAATCAAAAATCATAATCAAAGTAGTGTTGCCAATCCTACCTATTTTGTACCAATATTTAAACACCCAGGAAGCAATGGAGGAATGAAAGCTCATGTGTTATACCATAATTTGCATCTATGCACATGTTTGCAAGGTTTCTTATTAAACTTCTTCATTTTTCTTTTTTGTTTGCTTTCTTCCCTCCCTTTTTCTGTTGAAAACCCATTGGAGAATATATGCAAGAAAATGCTAACCTTCAGACTGACACGCAGTGAATTGATTGATGTCTCTATCAAGCATTTCTCTGCCTCATTACGACATATCACAACCTTGACCACAGAAATATGTTAATAAAATGTCAGATCCTCTTAAAGGAAAACTAAATATGTAGTTCAATCTCCAGGCACATAGCAAATGCAGTCTTAACTGGAATTTTGCCTAAAAGACTCATGTGTTTTAGTAACCTAAAACACTTCACGTTAGAGGAAACAAACAATTAAAATGAGAAGCATCCACAAAAAGTCAGACACGGCTATGAAGGAATCATATGAAGGTCAGATGATAGTTAATTGAGAGGAAAATCCCATGCACGTGGCAAAGAGCAGATTTCATGACCTAGTAAACCTAACTTCTACTTAAAGTGGTGCAGGAGCCCTATTAGACATTTTAATCAAAGCATTGCCAGCAGATATAGCTCTTTTTGACAAATTTTCTAAGCCGTTTGCTCTTTTAGAGAATGTGTAAGGGACTGAATTAGACTATCTGGATTTGTATTCAGTTTCTTTTCATTACCTCAATGCAAGCATATATTCCAATATATATATATATATATATATATATATGTTTCTTGTTCGTGACCAAATTTTAAATGTAATCATCCTTCAGGTCTAGGTTGAAGGAGTTAGCAGTGTCTCACAAGCTAACAATTAGTCTGAAAATTGCAAGGCTGTTATTCTTCCCTTAGTTTGGTGAACATTGAAGGCAACTATTCTTAAGAATGTAGTCAATGTTACCTGATGAAATAGTTAAGGACATAAGAACAACACAGGAATAAGGTACACAATGAGCTCACCGTAAACCTCGTGAACCTTACAGTGCACACACGTACTACTACTTTGGGCAACTATAGATAGTACCGAAATGAAAAAAATGAATATGTTATTTAACTTAACTTTTGGGTACAAAGAATGAGCCTTTATATAGGTTAAAGTGGCTTAAGCCTCTAACGACTACTTCCAATGGCTATATTCTAAAGCAGCCGCAACAGCAACTTTGTTTCCCTACATTATACACATGTACAAACAAGTATTCTATATAGTAAGTTACATTTATATATTACAAGTATATGCATACAATATTTATACATTTACTGTACAAGTATACTGTATGCGTTATACTATATGTATTTCTACACTCTCCCTCAAGCTTTGTTGTATATATGTTCATACAACCAAGCTTGAACAATAAAGTCAGGAACACCTTGGTAGAAACAGGCTTTATCAAGATCTCAGCAAGTTAATCCTTTGAAGAAATATGCTCAGACTAATCACCTTGTCTTCAATCTTTTCTCTGATAAAATGTATGTCTATCTCAATATGTTTGGAATTATCATGTTGCACAGGATTTTCTGCCATGCTTATAGTAGAAATATTACAAAATACTCAGATTGGCAGCCAACACTTATGTCCAATGTCTTTTAACACCTTCTTGAGCCATAACCCCTCACACAGTCCAAGTGTTAGTGCTCTCAACTCTGCCTCAGCATCAGTGAAAATTCAGATAGTTTTGTCCCCGTTTTTCTTAAAATTTGATCCCTGAACTGGTGAATCAAGTACCTGAAAATTCTCAAAGCAGCTTGTAGATGTTCATTAGTAGGATCATGTATAAATTGACTAACAAAACTCGCATCATAACATATATTAGGTCTAGTATAAGATAATAAATTAGCTTACCAACTAACTTCTGATAACTTAGTCTATCAATAGGTGTAGTATCTTATAACTCTCTATGTTTTTGCCCAGGTTCAACTAGGATACTGATGGCTTATACACCAACATTACAGCTTCAATCAGTAAATATAGGACATATTTTCTTTGAAAAATACACATACCATCTTTGATTCTGGCTATCTCCATACGTAGGAAGTATCTTAGTTTTCCTAAATCTTTCATTTCAAACTGTTTAGACAATTGAAATTTATAAGACTGAATTCCTTAAAGATCATTACATGTAACAATAATATCATCAACATATACAATCAAAATAGTAAGTCTTCCTTCTACAGAAACTCTAGTAAACAACATATGAACACTATGACTTTGAACAAACTGGTCTTCTTCTACATTCTTTGAAAATTTTCTGAATCAAGCCCATGGTGATTATTTTAACACGTAATAATTTCTTCAGTTTACAAACTTGATTATCATTTGTTTGATCAGCAAAGCCTGGTGGTATATTCATATATACTGTATTTATACATTTACTGCACAAGCATATTGTATTTACCATGGTATACTGTATGTATTACTACATATAGCTAATCATTAAAACATGTCACTGTATCTCTTTTAACAGTTGCACTCCCTTACAAATTGTCAACAAAAGAGGGAGAGGAAGGACTTTAGTGTATTTCATATGTATACTTATGCAACCTCTTTCATATGAGAAGTAACGTTCATCCTATTAATCCGCATGATACCTTTGAGCATATCATCTTTCTTCCTGAAACTAGTGTTCTACGCACAAGGAAATCAAGTTCCAAAATCCAATTAACATGTGCGTCACTGTAACTCTTTAACTTCTTACGTAGGGGAGAGACTCTAGTAGAATCCAGACTCTAGTAGAATCCGTAAACACTATGATGGGTATCATCTCAAAGCTAGTAGAAACTATTAACTTTTTGCCCATAAGATTATAGTGCACAATTTGAGAACTTCAAACCAAATAACCTAGCTGGCTGACTCATTTTTGACATAATATACAGTTTATTCACCAGAATGAACCACTTGAAGCAGTCAAAGCAACAATCCCCTGCTAAGAGAACAAGCAGTTCAAGCAGAAGCATCTGATCCGACTATGAAGCACTAGACAAAATTCTACAGCATTCTACAGTCAAATCCTCACCAAGAAACAAACAACAAAAGTAAACACCAGCAACGAAGTTCTTACAGAATTAAGTAGAAGCTCTGGGCTGGTCCTGAACACAAGCAGAAATAAAAAGACATTAGCATTTCCACAGTTGCTGTTGACCCACATGGAAAACAATGCATCAATGCCAAAAGTATAAATGAAAGCAACATGCTGTACAACCAATAGATGCTGGGGAATGAAATCAGTAACAGCACATTGAAAGCATATTGCCCACTGCGTGGCCAAGCCAGCTAAGCCTTTTTTAATATGTTTCTCCACAAACAAATGTTAGATAGTGCCAAATGCAGCACTGCATCACTTTGCAGACAACAAAAAAACGTGTTCTAGTTGTTATCATTTTTAACATGTTGATGTTTACAACAATTTAAATAAGTATTCTTAATCTTAGATGCAGTGTTGTCAATAGCGCGAGGCGCGCTGTAGCGCGACGGCCAAATTTTTGTAGCACGTAGCGCATAGCGCCGTAGCGCACGCTACACGCATCCGAGGCGCATAGACAACTAATAAACTAAAATATTAGGTAACAACTATAAACGTAATATAAAATTTCATAATTGTTCAAAAAGTTAAGCATAGATATAATTAAAACATAGATAGAACATAAAAACAATTGTTCAAACTTCCAACATAGCTAAAACTAAAATAATTTCGAATCATCAAACACAAAATCTTCAGTTTCTTCATCCCTATTATCTTCTCCATCTGAAGCTAGAAGATCGATTTCTTCTTCTTCTTCATTTACAATTACACGAGAACTTGCATTTACCGAACTTGAACCTTCACCTCTAGCAACTTTGGTGGATCTAGTGCCATAAATAAGATCGTGAACACCGACAGCCTTACTAATCGCGCTCCATCTCAATAATGAACCATCATCAAACACATAATTTGATGGGATTGTAGCTTAGGCTTTATTATTTAGTTTTTCTTTTCTTTTATTTTAATAACTGAAATTACTATTTTTTAAAAAAAACTGAAATTACTGAAGCGCGCGCTACGTGCGCCTCGCGCGCCTCACGCGCTACGTGCGTCTTGGCCGCGCTTCCAGGAGGTTGCTACGCTACATGACCTTGTAGCGATTAATCTTGCGCTACATATAACACTGCTTAGATGTAATAAAAAAAATGTCTTAATCTAACAAAACTACTAACTCAGTACATTCAATCGAAGAGTTAAAAAGGAAGCTGCAATTTGGGGTTCTGAACATTAGCCAAAATTCACTACCAGTCTGTAAAGGCACAGTAGGTTACTTCTTTGTAACCAACACGGAGTATTCAAAGCCACCAAAAGTCTCAGGAACAATTCCTTCTGAAATCTTAAATTCAAGCATGACAGAAAATCCTGCCGTACAAAAGTAAAGCTGTTGTGTGAAACTAAAATATGGTGAACATATCTGCCATGTGCAAAAGATCATCACTAGCATAGATTGCACTACAGAAAACGAAAATGAAAATACCCAAGCCTTGTTCTCACTATGAGGGTCGGGTACTTTCCGGGTCCATGTTCCAGAGCACTTGAAGCGTTGGCTCAAGTGCTTGGAGAGTGACAACTTTTCCGAGAATCTTCAAAATTAAGGAATTCTGTCATTTCGGCTCTATGCCAGCTTCATACTCTTGATTGAGCTTAAAGATACAAAAGCCATGCAAAACTAGCCTATAATACAGGACCATCAGCTAATTGTCACAAGTTATCCAGTTGGAGCAAATAAAAGGACATAATACTTCTCTTTCAGTATTAGAACGTCTAGGTCGTTTAGACTGCACATTACATGCAACAAAAATTCAGTCAACAGGATGAGCATCAAGAACTTGAAGCGATTGAGTTAATATGGAGTATGGGTCCCCGTTTGTCATTAACAATAACATAGAAGTTCTTATATAAAATCAGGCAAACCTAAGCAAGTTTTAAAGTAATATCTGTACACATACTTAAGCTCAACTTCTGGTTTGTTATGTCTCTCAACTTCTTGGCAAGGGAAGTTCTGCAACCAAGCAAACAAAAAGACTACGTTCAGTGAAAATTTTGCTTTCCATGAAAGGCCTCTAGCAAACATTAGATATCCGATTATGGATATAGTTGAGGCACATAGTATTCACATTCCCAATATTGATGTTTCCAAGTACATACTGCCAAGAAGATGAGAAAGAAAAAGATGATAGTAATTTCATGCGCTGTTAAGGCTCATCGCAAGAAAGGAAGCCAAGAAAGACCTATGCAAAGCAAACATTAGCTTTTCCAATGCTCATTTCTACCCAGTTTATCCTTCCTTCTATACCAAACAAATGTAGTTCACGCCTTCTACCAGTAACGATTAACCAGGAGTTGTTCCGGCAAAAGCCTTTTGATACTCGTGAAACCATTTAAAAGAAACAGTAGAAAAAAAATATTGATGAGAAATTTTTTTTGAATTCTCAACAACAAAACCCTGAGCAAGCCGCGAGGGATGCTGAGGAAGTCCCAATGGACACAGGAGAAAGGGCACAATGGGAAGAGAATCCTACGATAAGACTAGCATAAAGGTCACCATGAACAAACTGCAGTCAGGACTATCTCACTTTTACTTGTTCTAGTTTCAAGCAGACATGAAAAGGCGGAAACTATGTACGCATTTGAAAAGACCAGGAGCTAGGACAGGCATTCCAGTAATCAAGACCCGAATAATTACAGAAAGTGCAAGGCAAGATTAAAATTGCAATTACCTAGAATAATCATTTCAACAAAAGAAACCACTTTAACTCATGAGAAGTAAAAAAGTTGTAACTTCTGAATACGAACTTGAAAAAATAATACAAAATACAGTATGCTCTACATTTTAAGATCAGGATGCAATGCCAAAGAGACCGGTTCTAAAACTTTACAGGAATTCCGGGAAGAGATTACCTGAAGACATAATGCAGCATCAAGAGTGTTCCTTATGCAAGTCAGATACAACCGTAACGAGTTTGCCTGACTTTTTTGAAAGAAAATTAGTGGAAACGCCAAGTCTATATTCCAAACAACTCAAAATCAATGTTTTCTACTGAAAACATGCAGGCGAAAGCAATTTCATCAATATACCGAACGATGAATCAACATTAACGACTCTAGTCAAAGTGAAACAATTAAGGGGAAATTATACCAACTGTATTGAATAAGCCATAACAGAGTCCAAATCGGAATTCTCGATATGGAAAAACATACATAGATACCATATTCCATCGAAGATCAATTAACTTTTGGAGTTTTCCCTCTTTAAAGGCGAAAAAACAAACCAAAGTGACAGGAAACGAAGAAACAACCGAATTATCAGATATCCGTGAATACAGAAGGAATGATTTTCTACTCACCATTTCATCAATCAAAAACACAATTCGGGTGGCAAAATTTATGATCTCTATCGTGCAGGCGTCGGAGGCCAATTTGGTAGCTTTGGAATGTAGGCTTGCAAGAGGAGAGTGATGAAGAAAGTAGGTGACTGTGCCAAAAAAAAAAAAAAGTTAAACTGCCAAACAAACATTTCTTCTACAATTTATTCCTTTTGTCATTTTTTTTTTTTTTTGCGAATTATTCATCGATCCAGCTTAATTAAAAGGGATAATTCCCTTTTGCCGCTAGTGTTTGGCGTAATCGTCAGTACTCCTCTTAATGTTTAAAAATACATCTTTTACCGTTCTTAATGTTTGGACTAAAAGGTAAAATGTTATTTTAAAATACAAAACTAAAAATTTTTAAGAAAAAGTTAAAAATACCCCCCACAATTTCATTGTTCATCATCGTGTCTTAACCAGCAAAAAAGAAAAGAATGCGAAATGGATGCTTAAGAAAGAGGAAGAGCAAGAAAGAGGAGCAAAGAAAGACTTCAAAGGTAAATTCGAAGGGGAAGGACGAGTTTTTGGAGAAGAAGGTACAAAAAATGAGTCCAACAACGGGAGAATTGAAGGCAAGAAAAAGGATCATAAGAGGAGAAGGGAAGAGATGGAAATGAAGAAGGAGCTTCCAGAGGAGGATGAGCACATGGATTGTGTCAACAAGAAAATAAGGAAAGGCAATAGCAAGGATGATAAATTAAAGAAGGAAGTGGTGAACTCAAACGATGATGGCAGCAAAAGGTGGATTCAGAATGAGAAGCAGAAGCAAAAGCTAAAAGCAGAGAATAAGTACGAGGTAGAATATGAGAAGGAAAATGAAAGTGTAAGACTTCTCTGTATATTTTCCGATGAATCGGGTTAGTAGGATTATAAGGAGAGAGGATTTCCATGGCTGCAATTCTCAAGAGGCATCTTTCATGATAAATAAAGCATCAGGAGTTTTAAAGTGGGGATGAGATCTCCTCACCGCGCGGTGAGTCACCGCGCGGCTGAGGACGCGACACGTGGCAGCAGTAGGGGGTGGTGTTACCCACATCCAGCCTCACCACCCCCTTGCTGCCACGTGTCATGCGGTCACGCATGCGGTGAGGGGGATGCGGTGAGGGGATCCTATCCCTTTAAAAGTGCATTCCTTGGTGCTATGCAAATTACTTGAAGCTATTTATATGCATGTTAAACCGGCGTGGGGGGATAATCTCCACATGCTGCAGCTATTGAGAAATAAGGCAATATTGAGTCTTGTTTGGAAGTCAATACGGGTCAATCAAGAAGGTGACATTTCAATCAGGGAAAATTGAGATTAGGAGGAGAAGGTTGTGTGAACTTTTGGCAACAGAGGAGGAGGAGGGGCGGCGGCTGGTGGAGGCGCGCAAGGGAGAGGGGTGGCGGATGGTGGACAAGAAAAGATAGGAAGAAGATGATGAGGGTGTGGGTAAAATAGGCAATTCATATTTTATACATTTGAAAAACATTTTTTTAATTAAATCAAGAGGGTAAGGGTATGTTTTCAAATATTAGGGGACGTACGGGTGTATTTTTAAACATTAAGGGAAGTATTGACGATTACGCCAAACACTAAGGGGGCAAAAGGGAATTATCCCTAATTAAAAGGATTCCTCAATGTAAAAAAATAAAATAAAATAAACATTTTGAAAAAAAAAATCCGTTTGTTTTCGCATTTTCATTTTTTATTTTGTCTTTTGGATTATTACGACGTTAAAAATATTTGATTTTCTATTTTTAATTTACTAATATGAATAATATAAAATATTCGATATTGTTATGGATATATTGGAATCTCAATGATAAACTTTATGTTGATGTACATTATAGTGATAGACATTATGTTAGATGTGGATATCCAAAGTATTATATCTTTTGTATTATCCAAATGGTTTGTCCAGGTTTATCTTCACTCCATGAGTCCTATAAATAGGACCTTATGTCATATATGAAAGACACGCATTGAGATACAAAGTTATCTACTTTCTCTTCTCTACTATATTCTTGCTTGAGTTTATAACATGTAATCAGCACGAGCCAATCCTCTATGGAACAAGGCGCAAAGTCGACCATTGATTCGACAGCAAGTTCAATTTCCACGAAGCAAAAGTTTGGAGACAATTTGATGAAGGTCTTTGTCCGTTTTCCCTTTTTCTTTCTTTTTTTCTTTTTAATATTTCGAAACTTTAAAAGGAAGCCTATGCAATATCATTACCGTTATTTACGTACAAATATTTGATATACCTGAAGTATATCAATATCAATATTTATATCTGACATACTTGAAGTATGAATAGTTATCATGCCCGAAGCATGCATTGTTAACATGCCTAAACCATTAATTGTTATCATGCCCGAAGCATGAATCATTTTATTATGCCCGAAGCATAAATCGTTGTTATGAATAATTATCATGTCTGAAGCATGACATGACTAAATAACCGACATGTCTGAAGCATGAACAGTTGTTATGCCCGAAGCATAAATCGTTATTATGAATAATTATCATGCCTGAAGCATGACATGACTAAATAAGCGACATGCCCGAAGCATAAATAGTAATTATGTCCGAAGCATAACTCGTTATTATGAGCAATTGTCATGTCTGAAACATTACATGACTAAATAGCCAATATGCCGGAAGCATGAATAGTTATCATGTCCGAAACATGAATTAAGGGAGCTTTCAGCTTGTCAATACATAGATGTATAATTATACATAAGCTTCAGTTGGAGGGTCCATGGGTAAAAACCAAAATTTTTGGGTCAAAAATCGATTCCTTTTTATTTCGACCAGTTTTTTTATTCTGGTGGAATTCTGGGTTTTAATTCATAATAAAACAGCTCCAACTTTGTTAAAAACTGCCGCTGACCTGGTGGCCAACGCCTCAGCCAGCGACAGAAAGGTCTCAGGTTCAATCCTGACTTTTTTTGGAAATTGTTTCTGGAATTAATATAAATATAAATGGCTTCCTTAAAGACAAAAAAGCCTTTTTGGCCTAGTGGATGCAGCGCCTGACAAAAAAGATGGGCCTAGTGGGAGCATTGCCTGACAAAAAAGATGGAAGTCAGCGATTCAATTCTCCCTCTGGCCGAAATGTTGGAGATAATTTTTTTTTCTGGGATCCCAGCGCTGGAGGCTGAGGCTTTCTAGCGTAATTGGGCTGGCCCTAGCAGATTCTGTTGCTGGCCAGTCTAGCCCTATTCTAGAACAAAAGGGCCAAAAATATTACTGTAAAAAATTAGCCCATATATATTTGGTTTGTTTCATATAAATACAATATGAAATATATATGTTAGATTATTATTGTTATTACAGCACATCACGCACATAAAATATGAAATATATCTTGTTAAATTATTATTATATATTTTGGTTTGTTTCATATATATATATATATATATATATGAAACATCACAGAACATCACGCACATACTTCTCTTTAAAGAAAATAATGATAATAATGATTCAATTATTGTTATTATACACGTACATACACATGAATATTTATCGCAGTACACTAAATGAATTCCCGATGGTCGTATCGTCATTAGTATGATTTTATTATGATTTCATCTTTTGTTGATGTTATATGTACAATTTCTATTTATTATATTTTATTAGTATAAATTTATTATGATCTATTTATTATGCCTGAAGCATCCTATGCCTGAAGCATGTGACATTTAACTCAAACCTGTAGTTTTGAGTGAATATATCTTTTGTGATATATTTGATTTATGTTTACTCAGACACATGTCAAACATCACAAAGCTGGAATTCGCTGTCCTTGACATTTCTGGAAGAAATTATATGGCTTAGGTCCTTGATGTCGAGATCTATTTGACATCCATGAATCTTGGGCATACTATAAAAGAAGGAAATAAGGCAAGCGAACAAGACAAGGCGAAAGAATGATATTCATTCGCTATCACCTCCATGACGGGCTGAAAACCAAATATCTTGGAGTAAAAGATCCATATGAGTTATGGATAAATCTGGAAAAAAGGTGTGACCATCAGAAAAGTGTAATCCTCCCAAAGGCCAGATATGACTGATTGCACCTGAGGCTGCAAGATTATAAGTCTGTGAACGAATATAACTCTGCAATGTTCTCTATAGTCTCACAATTAAGGTTGTGTGGAGACAAAGTTACAGATACTGATATGTTAGAGAAAACATTCACAACTTTTCATGCATCTAATATGCTCCTGCAGCAACAATACAGGCAAAGAAAATTTGAAAAATAATCACAGCTTATTTCATGTCTACTTGTCGCTGAACAAAATAATGAATTATTGATGAAAAACACAACTATCGACAATAATCGTGGTTGTGGTCGAGGAAGTGGTCGTGGTCGCAGTCGTGGTAGAGGTTGTGGTCGTGGTAGAAATTCTGCACCATACCACCTGAAGTGGAAAAATAAGAAAAAGCCAGATGAAAATACAAAGAAAAATACGCAGGTTAAAAACCATGATGAGGTTTGTTATCGCTGTGGTGCAAAAGGGCATTGGTCACGTACTTGCCGTACCCCAAGACATCTGGTTGACCTCTACCAAGCATCCAAGAAGGATAAAGGAAAGCAAGTTAATTTCACTGACTACGATACTGCAGACAATAATATGAATTTCAATAATTTTAATGATTTGCATATTGAGGATTATCTTATGGGGACCAATATGGATGGAGAAGGGATCCAGTTTGTGGATAATTTTGCAAACCAGAAGAATCAAGAATGATTGTCTAGATAAATTCCGTTTTTCTAATGGTTATGAATAAGTTTTGTTTTTTTAGAATACAACTAGGTTAGAAATTACACTACTGTTATTCTAAATAAATTTGTTTTGCATGATTATTATTATTTTCTTTAAATGATTCCAATAAATTAGAGCGTTTCTTTTTACTATTCTTTTTCTGATACTTGGAATCAAATAATAAGAGTCGTATATGTTATACTAGACATTTATCCAAGATGAATGGTGAAGACATATGTCTAATTGATTGTGGGACGACACACACAATTCTCAGTGATCGAAAATATTTTTCAACGTTAAAATTAGCAAAAGCAAATGTTAGTACAATTTCGGGTACTACAACACTGACTGAAGGCTCTGGACGAGCAACAATTACATTACCGGGGGGTACAAATATATTGGTTAATACGACATTATTTTCTACCAAGTCAAAGAGAAACCTATTGAGTTTTAAAGACATACGTCTCAATGGTTTTCACATTGAAACCATGAATAAAGGAAATATGGAATTTTTATGTATAACATCGAGTGATACATGCCAGAAGCTTGTTAAAGAACACTTCCCAATTTTCTCATCTGGAT
This sequence comes from Eustoma russellianum, assembly GCA_036186865.1. Lineage (NCBI taxonomy): Eukaryota > Viridiplantae > Streptophyta > Magnoliopsida > Gentianales > Gentianaceae > Eustoma > Eustoma russellianum. The sequence continues at coordinate 2,308,364 of AP025075.1, forward strand.
TGTATTATGCGACTATATATCCAGTAGAATCTAATATTGTGATGAACCAGAAGTTCAATAATCCAAAGCTATTTATGTTATGGCATGATTGACTTGGTCACCCGGGATCAGTTATGATGCGTAGAATTGTACAAAACTCACATGAACACCCTTTGAAGAACCAGGAGATTTTATTGCCTCGTGAAGGTGTGTGTATCGCTTGTTCACAAGGAAAATTGATCACGAGGCCATTCCTGATGAAGGTTCATGTCGAATCTCCCATATTTTTACAACGAATACAAGAGGATATTTGTGAACCTATTGATCCACCGTGCAGACCATTTTGTTATTTCATGGTATTATTGGATGTCTCCTCGAGATGGTCTCATGTGAGTTTGCTCTCGACAAGAACAATAGCTTTTGCTAAGCTTTTTGCTCAAATCATTCGCTTAAGAGCACAATTTCTGGATTATCCGATTAAATCTATCCATCTTGATAATGCCGGTGAATTTACTTCACAAGCTTTTAATGATTATCGCATGTCGATTGGGATTGATGTTGAGCATTCAGTGGCACATATGCTCACTCAAAATGGCCTGGCAGAGTCATTCATCAAACGTTTACAATTGATTGCTCGACCTATGATCCTAAGGTCTAATTTACCTACATCAGCTTGGGGACATGCAATCATGCATGCATCTGCATTGATCCGGCTAAGACCTAGTTCGTTCAACCATATTCGCCATTACAAATTGTATCTGGCCAGCAACCCGATATTTCACATTTAAAGATCTTTGGTTGTGCGATTTATGTTCCGATTGTCCCACCACAACTGACAAAACTAGGTCCTCAAAGACGTCTAGGGATATATGTGGGTTTTGATTCTGCCTCTATTGTGAGATATATTGAGCCCCTGACGGGTGATTTATTTAAGGCCAGATATGCTGATTGCCATTTTAATTAGAAAGTATTTCCGCCGTTAGAAGGAGAGAAAGTACCATTTCCTGAAGAACGACGTGAAATTACATGGAACGTTCCTTTACTTTCTCATCTTGACCCACGAACAAATCAATGCGAGCAAAAAGTAAGAAGGATAATCCATTTACAGAATATTGCAAATCAGTTGCCTGATGCATTTACTGATAGTAAAAAGGTAACAAAATCTCACGTCCCAACGATGAATACGCCTGTTCGACTTGACGCCTCTGAAAGGCATGATGATCGTATACCAAAAACAAGTCTAAAACGTGGACGCCCAGCTGGTACAAAAGATAAGAACCCTCGAAAGAAAAGGGTACAAGTTAATACTCCAGAAGAGAAAAGATTTTCACAACTTGAAAACGCTATAGAAACAAGAACTGATCAGTCTAAAATTATTAAACAAGTTGCTACCGAAGTAGCAAGTGAACAAAATTTTGAAGAGAATCTTTGAATTATATATGTACATGAGAAAATTGGGATAGACAAAAGGTTATTATTAATCATGTTTTTGCTTATGGAATTGCATGTGAAATACTGAATGAGGATCCTGAACCAAAATCTATTGAAGAGTGTCGACACAGAAATGATTGGCCAAAATGGAAAGATGCAATCCAAACAGAACTAAAATCGTTAAAAAATCGCAAAGTATTTGGACCTATAGTCCAAACACATGAAGGGACCAAACCTATTGGATATAAATAGGTTTTTGTACGAAAACACAACGAGAACAATGAGGTTGTGCGATACAAGGCACGTCTGGTTGCACAAGGTTTTTCACAAAGACCTGGACTTGATTATGATGAGACATATTCTTTGGTAATTGATGTCATAACATTAAGGTATCTAATCAGCTTAGCAGTCACTAGAAACCTTGATATGCGGTTGATGGATGTGGTTACTGCATACTTATGTGGATTGTTAGACAATGATATTTATATGAAAATCCCAGAAGGACTTAAATTGCCTGAAGCATGTAATCAAAGGACGAATGGATTGTACTCAATCAAATTACAAATATCATTGTACGGACTAAAACAATCTGGCAGGATGTGGTATAATCGCCTTAGTGAGTACCTTGTAAGAGAAAGATATATAAATAATCCAATTTGTCCATGTGTGTTTATCAAGAGATCTCATAATGGGTTCTCTATCATCGCTGTATACATTGATGATTTAAATCTTGTTGGAACTCCTGAAGAGCTTACGAAAACAGCTAATTATCTCATGAAAGAATTTGAGATGAAAAATCTTGGGAAAACAAAGTTTTGTCTCGGCCTGCAGATCGAGCATTTACCTGATGGAATCTTTCTCCATCGATCATCATATACAGAGAATAATTTTAAAATGATTTTATATGGATAAGTCTCATCCATTGAGTAGTCCCATGGTTGTACGGTCGTTAGATGTGAATAAAGACCCATTTCGATCTCCAGAAGATAATGAAGAATTATAGGTCCAGAAGTACCATATATTAGTGCTATAGGTGCTTTAATGTATCTTGCCAATTGCTCGAGGCCAGATATTGCATTCTCAGTGAACTTATTGGCAAGATATAGTTCAACTCCAACCAAAAGACATTGGAATGGTGTGAAGCACATTTTGCGTTATCTTCGTGGAACACAAGATATGGGTTTATACTACTCAAAGAATTCAAAATCGCAATTAATAGGTTACGCTGATGCTGTCTATCTTTCCGACTCTCATAAGGCAAGATCACAGACTGTATATGTATTTACTTGCGGAAGTGTATCTATATCATGGAGATCAGTGAAGAAAACCTTAACTGCTACATCTTCGAATCATTCCGATATTTTGACATTGCATGAAGCAAGTCATGAGTGCATATGGTTGAGATGAATGATTCAGTATATCCAAGAGTCTTGTGGGTTATCTTCGCTAAGAAAATCTCCAACAACATTGTTCGAGGATAATGCAGCACGTGTTACTCAAATTAAGAATGGTTACATCAAAGAAGATAGAACGAAGCATATATCACCAAAGTTCTTTGACACTCATGACCTCAAAAAGAATGGTGATATCAATATCCAGCAGATACAATCAAGCAATAATTTTGCCGACTTGTTCACAAAAGCACTAACGACGACTACATTTAAAGAGATGGCTTACAACATTGGAATGCGTTGACTCAAAGATCTCTTGCCAGCTTCAGGGGGAGTGTGATTACACATGCACACTGTACTCTTTTTCCTTCGTCCAAGTTTTTTATCCCACAGGGTTTTTCTTAGCAAGGTTTTAACGAGGCAGTGTATCACACTTACCGATTTTTACGAATGTGTACTCTTTTTCCTTCGACCAAGTTTTTATCCCACTGGGTTTTTCTTGGCAAGGTATTAATGAGGCATATTCTATAAAGTTTGGATATCGAAGGGGAGTGTTATGGATATATTGGAATCTTAAGGATAAACATTATGTTGATGTACATTGTAGAGATAGACATTATGTTAGATGTGAATATCCAAAATATTATATCTTTTGTATTATCCAAATGGTTTGTACAGGTTTATCTTCACTCCATGAGTCCTATAAATAGGACCTTATGTTATATATGAAAGACACACATTGAGATACAAACTTCTCTACTTTCTCTTCTCTACTATATTCTTACTTGAGTTTATAGCAGATATTATGTTTGTTTTTAGTCTTTGTCACGCGTTCTTCAATATAAGATAATCAATTTTCAAAAATAAATCACTAATTTGTATGAAAGTTAAATTTATATAAAAAAAACTAAAAAGAGACATGACAAATTAAAACTTTATTGAAAAAGCACACAGTAAAAAATAAGAAAAAATGTAAGAACAAACACACTGTTTTAAAAAAAAAATTCTAAGCTAATCATTTTCTTTTAAGGAAAAATTGGGTCAAAGATACTAATTTTTAAAAATAATACTTGTCGTGCTGTGATTTAGTAATTAATTATAAAAGGGACCCTCAAGATAATTTACATTGATTTATAAACCAAATATTTCAAAGGGTGTCATTTTTTTACAAATCTATTACTTCTTTATTTGTTTTGTTGATTGATCAAATCTACCCCCTCAATTATCTTTCCGCTCTTTTCCTTCATCCTGTATTTTCTTTGCCTTTTTTCTTCTAGGATATCTAGATTGAATGAAAAACTTATTTTCATTGATTTGAATTGTATACAAACGTCCTTATCTATATTCAAGTTTCCATTGATAACTATGGTATATATTAATTACAATAAATACATGTGATACGATAGGAGGGCAAGCCTTGGACCAACTAGTAAGGTTGCCGTTTTGTGACCTTGTGGTCACGGGTTCGAATAGGAGAAACATCCTCTTACACAAAATGTAGGTAATACTGTGTACATCAGATCGCGAAGCGATTCAGCCCTTCCCTGGACCCAGCGCAAATGCGAGAGCCTTGTGCACCGAGAACCCCCTTTAACTGTGATACAATAGGATTTTGCTCTAATTACAATTTATGAATTGATATCTCATAATATGGAACATTTTGATACTTTCCATCACTCGCCTCAAGTTGAACAGTGGGATCGTCAATGTTCTTTTTGTGTAACGTTGACTCAAAAATTCTTCCGACGACTGCCTTTGTGAATATGTCAACAAGCTGGTCCTCTGAGCATACAAGTGGAACTTCAATGACCCTATGATCGAGGTTTTCTTAATGAAATGTCCATCTATCTCAACATGTTTTGTCCGATCACGTTGGACTGGATTTTCTGAAATGATGATCGCTGATTTGTTGTCACACTTTAGTTAAGCTGGGAGTCGCATCAGGAAGTCCACTTCACACAGTAATTTTTTCAGCCACAATACTTTCATAACTCCTTTGGCAATCCCTCTGAATTCTGCTTCTGCACTAGAAAAACGCTTCTACCTTCTATTTCTTACTTCTACAGGTAATCATATTGCCTCCCACTAGTGAAAAAAATATCCAGAAGTAGACAGCCTACCATTTAGATTGCTTGTCCATTCTGCATCAGTATAGATTTCCACATCCATGATGTATTGGTTTTTGAACAGTATTCCTCATTCTGGAGTTCTTTTAAGTATTTTACAATTCGCAACACAGCTTCCATATGTTGTGCTCAAGTGTTGTGCATAAACTGACTAACTACCCTCACTACATAAGCAATATCATGCCTTGTATGAGAGAGACAAATGAGCTTTCCCATCAATCTCTCGTACTGTTCTCGGTTTAGCATTGGAGCTCCTTCTTTGACCTGTAGTTTTTGATTGACCAACATAGGTGTATCACTTGGCTTATAGTCCAACAACCCACTAGAGTATATTTCCTTTGGGAGATAAAGATTCCCCTCTCTGATCGAAGAACTTTGATTCCAAAGAAGTATTTAAGATCTCCCAAGTATTTCACTTCAAACTCGATGAACAAGTTTTTTTTTTGAAGTTGCACCATTTCTTCTCTATCATTGCATGTGATGATCATATCATCTACATATATAATTAGACATGTAGCGAGTGTTGTGCAAAAACTGACTAACTACCCTGACTACATAAGCAATATCATGCCTTGTATAAGAGAGATAAATGAGCTTTCCCATCAATCTCTCGTACTGTTCTCGTTTTAGCATTGGAGCTACTTCTTTGACCTGTAGTTTTTGACTGACCAACATAGGTGTATCACTTGGCTTATAGTCCAACAACCCACTAGAGTATTTTTCCTTTGGGAGATAAAGATTCCCCTCTCTGATCGAAGAACTTCGATTCCAAAGAAGTATTTAAGATCTCCCAAGTATTTCACTTCAAACTCGATGAACAAGTTTTTTTTGAAGTTGCATAATTTCTTCTCTATCATTGCATGTGATGATCATATCATCTACATATATAATTAGACATGTAACCATCATACCCCTTCGCTTGAGGGATAGAGTATGATCAGCCCTACTCTGTTTATATCCGTTCTCCCTCATGACAAGTGTAAATCTTCCAAACTATGCACGAGGCGACTATTTTGACCCGTAGAGAGTTTGTCTAATTCTACAACTTAATTCTCTCGAAATTCGTTTGAAAAACCCGACGGTGCCTCCATATAGACTTTTTCTTTCAACTCTCCGTGTAGAAAAGCATTTTTTGTATTGCACTGGTACATTGTCAATCTTTATATGTTGCTATTGAGAACAAAACTTGAATAGTGTCAATTTTTGTAACTGGGGAAGAAGTCTTCGAAAAGTCAACCCTTATGTCTGTGTATATCTTTTAGCTACCAACCTGGCACTGTATCACTCAATTGTTCCATCTGCTTTATACTTAATAGTGAGCACCCACCGATATCCTACTGATTTTTTCCCTTTAGACAACGTAATTTTTTCCCCAAATTCTATTCTTCTTCAACGCTTCCATTTCAACATCCATTGCCTTTCTCCACTTCTTCCTTCTGACTGCTTCCTCGGCTATTCGTGCAAAGAATTGTGCACACAAGGATGCAAACAAGGCCTTCGCACAATCTAAAAGTGTCCCAGTAGCCAAGTTCACAGGGTATCTAGAAGACTGAGATGCACGGTCGGGTGAGTATCTCTGAGGTGGGACCCCTCTGTTTCTCCTTAGAGGAATAACCCGTATCTGTTGCTCGTCCACAATATTTGTGTTCTATGTTATGTAAAGCAGGAGGTGATGCTTCAAAGTGTATTTCAGCAGAATGTATATCACTTACCTCTTGAGGAACATCCAATGAAGAAGAATCACGAGTGGGTGGAGGCGTTTTGGGCCTTCCTTTATTAGAGAAAGATTGCTCGATGGTGCCATCTGTTTGCCCTTATTGGAGAGTCTCCAACCTCCTGAAGTTGTTTAACCAATCAAATGGCTCACCCAGATTCTTTCCCTAAGCCTGAGTAGGATGGTCAAAGAAGTTTTCAGTTTCAAGAAAGGCACAATCCATCGTGACATGGATTCGTCGAGTGACTAGGTTATAACTTCGGTATCCCTTTTAGTGAGTAGGATATCTAACAAACACGCATCTCTCAGTGCAAGGATCAAGTGTATCGTTCTTGTCTTGGCATATGAATAAAGACAGTGCAACCGAATATCCAGGGTGGAAGGGTCATAATAGATGAGATATTCGCTTGAGCTGCTAGTGTTTGGAGCGGTGTTTTATGGCGACAAGTTTTGTGGGTAAACGGTTTAAAGGTATGCAGTGTAGCTACGGCTTCATGCCAAAAAGTTTTAGATACGTGGGATGTAATCATCATCGCTCGGGTCATCTCGAGAAGAATACGATTTTTTTTGCTTCGCAACTCCGTTCTATTGTGGTATGTTAGGGCAAGATGTTTGATGAATAATACCATTCTTACGGAAAAAAGGTGTGTAAGTCATGGGACATATATTCTCCCTCATTATGAGATTGAAAGATTTGGATTTTAAACTGAGTTTGAATCATCCGGAAGAAGTCAACAAATTTGATGTGGACTTCAGATTTATTTTTTAGCAAGTAAACCCAAGTCACTCGAGAACGGTCATCCAAAAATATAACAAAGTACTGAAACCCTTGAGGCGTAGAGGACGGTGGGAGCTCTCATACATCAGAATGAACTAGAGAAAAGCAATGATCTATTCGAGTCTTATTAGGACGAAATAATGCCCCGATGATGTTTGGCAAGGATATAAGTACCATAGGACATATGACCCACTGACTCAGTATATAAGGTAGGAAACAAGAAACGAAGATAATTGAAGAATGAGTGACCTAGAAGATGATGCCACAACCATAGATGTCGATGGACTGCCTCGTGGGCAAGCATAGACCGCTCCTGTGGAGCAACCTTTTCAACGTAGTACAGTCTTTCATGTTCAGTCCCATGCCCAATGATCTCCCTCGAATGAATGTCCTGCAAGAGAAAAAAATCAGGATAAATAAGTACCATGCAGTTGAGTTCTTTAGCGACTTGACTGAGTGACAGTAATTTAGATGACAGTGTAGGAACATATAGACAATTGTGTAATTTCAGATATGGTGAGATTTCAATTGAACCTCTCGATTGAACATGCACCAATTCCCCACTAGTCGTTTCAATATGAGTTTTATATGGGTGGAATTCGAAAAGTTGATAAAGTCATGTGGGTCATAGGTCATGGTGCTGGTGGCTCCGCAGTCAAGAATCCACTTTGAGTGTTTTGTTGGGCTTATATGAGGGGCTGAGCATGTGTGGTGTCCCACGCCCGTAACTTAACAAGGTCGTTGGGGTACATTAGTCCATCTTTCTAGTCCTGGTGTAATTCCAAAAATAGCGGGAATTGAGTGTATATTTATGGGATTCTTTTGATCTGAATATGTATTTTCGGGATTTGTTTAGTCTGGGCGCATATTTATGGGATTTGTTTTGTCTGGAGGTATAATATTGGAATAAACTAGGGACATAGTTGTCATTCCATAGGTTATCATAGAATCAACGGGTGAAACAGGGTAAAACAATAAATGCAGACCAAAAAAACCCAACCCTGCTCATTCACTGTCTCTGCCGCCTCCTTTATTGTCTCTGCGCCCACCCCTTGTTTTCTCCGTCATTTCTTCTATTTCTAAACACACCATTTGTGCTCTGGTGGGTGCTGCCGCTTTTGCCCTTGTCTGTGCTGGCGCCATCAATGATGCTCATTGCGATGGCGTTGTCGCCTGGTGTCTCTGCTCCTTATCATTTCAGTTGTTTAGTCGCCCCTATGTGTTTCCCTCCCACCATTCGGGATATCCCACCAGTTGGAAATATTCCTTCATGATGTGTTTCCTTTTCCTGCAGTGGGTACACCAAAGCTTCATCTTTTCTTCTTTTTCGCCCCTTCGTAGTGATCATTGTGAACGAGGGGGTCTGAGCACCTTTCTATCGGACTTGTTTCAATTCTTCAACCCCAGCCTAATTCCCTATGATGTATCATTTGTTAGGTCCGAAATACACTCTAGAGGGGGGTGAATAGAGTGTTTGGTCCTTTTGCGGAATTTTCTTGTTTGGCTCAACTCAAAAGATATTCAAAATCAGAGCAAGAATGGGAGATGAGAAGTAGTGAATGAGTACACCGGATATAGAGTGGTTCGAATCGTAAATGATTCTACTCCACTGCCACTTTGTTGCCAAAGTGGATTTTCAACAACTACTCTTCATATTATGAACAATAAGAACAACCACATCAACACTTACACTAACACCTAGGGTAAGAAACAACAACAACAACTTCTTGCACAAAACACACTTGTGCAACTACAGCAAATACAGCTCTTAGCAAGAACAACTTCTTGCTACCTCACAACTTCAACAAAAGTTCCCTCAAGAACTTCTCACAATGGGTTGAAGAAATATAGTAAGGTTCACACTTTCTCACTAGTCTAAGCACAAGCAAGAGATCAAATATTTATGGTTCCTCTTGTGCTTGACTCTCTTTCTCTCAATATACAACAATGAAGAGCAAAGAAAAGCTAAACAAGCTTTAAGCAAATTTACAGGTATGAGAGAACTATACAACAATGGAAGATGAAGCTAGATGATGTTGAAAGTGTGTAATTGCTTCTTCCAAGCCTCTTCTATTTATAGATGAAGTTGACCATGTTTTAATGGCTCTCCACCAAGTCTTCATCTTCAAAAATGTCAAGATAGTGTCCAAATAGTCTTTAGCCACCCTATGGAGTGATTTGATCTTGAATAGCCACCATAGAGAATCTTAGACATGGTTAAAATAGTCAAGGAAGCATGTAGTATGTTGGGTTAAAGTCCACAAGAAATTTGAGCAAGATTAGAGAGAGAAAACATCATAGATCTCCCTTGGATTTTGTTCCAACGTTCAAAAACTTTTTGACTTCTGGGGACGTCGATCGATCTACGTGCCAATGCTGAGAGATCGATGTCTCTCAGAATGACGTCGATCGATCGACGTCTGCCTGGCTGAGAGATCGACGTCTCTCAGAATGACGTCGATCGATCGACGTCTCCTAGGCTGAGAGATCGACGTCTCTCAGATGTACGTCGATCGATCGACGTACCCTTAACTGAGAGATCTACGTCTCTCAGATGAATGTCGATCGATCGACGTTCCTTTAGCTGAGAGATCGACGTCTCTCAGATGTACGTTGATCGATCGACGTATGCCTGACTGAGAGATCGATGTCTCTCAGATATACGTCGATCGATCCACGTCTCTTGGCTGAGAGATTGACGTGGATCTGAGAGCTCAAACATTTATGAAACTCCACATGGATCGATCCATGTGTCCCCTGAGGGCTAATGTATACTTCAATCGAGCAATGTGTTTTTTTTAATTTGCTTTAAACTCAAAATGTAAAATTCCATTTTAGCACTTTTAAAACATCTTTTTAAAATCATCAAAACATTTCATAATCCAACAATCTCCCCTTTTTTGATGATTTCAAAACCAAGATTTTAAAAGATGTTTTTGCTTTATTTTGAATGTTTTAAAACCTGAAAAATATCAATCTCCCCTAAGTGTATGCACTTTATACCTTCTGTAATAATCAATGTGAACAAGAATTTACAACTCCAATCAAAATACTCTCCTTTAAAATTGCTCTCCCTTAACCAAACATGTATCAACAACCCAACTTTCTTAACCCAAAAATGCATCAATAACTCATCTTTCGAACATGCTCATTTTCATTTTACCAGCAATCAACAAAGATTCCAATTTTCCAAACTTACCTCATTTTACCAGCTACCAACAAAAATTATCTCATCAAGCAATAAACAACTTTAACAAATAAGCAACAATAGCCATTTTCTTCCCTTTTTTGAAAGCATCAAAAACTATAAGCAATTGTACTCCATTAAATTAAAATCACAACCAAGTTTTACAACTAGCACAAAACCTAAGCTAGAATCATAGATAAAACACGAAGTTAGCTAAACGACACATTAGTCTTCATCGGAAGAGAACGTGATTCCAGGAATGCACGCTTTCATCTTTGCCTTGAGCTTGGCAAATCTTGATTCATGCATGGACACTTTGCCTTTTAGCTCACCGACCTCCTGCTGAAGACTAGTAACTTGAGCTTGAAGTTCAGGGATATTTGAGCTCAAGCCACTAGGTGCTTCTTGAGTATCTGTTTCTGGAATGGGTGCCTCGTCCGGAAAGTCTTCTTCTTCTCTTGCTTCTTCCTCTTGTTCTCTCCTCATTGCTTTTTTTCTAGATTTCAGTATTTGTTGGATGTTGACTTTATCATAGAAGTCATTGTGCGTTATGTTGTTAACATCCGTGTCATCCACATAAACACCCGAATTCACAAGCATCCTATAGATAAGGTTACTATAGGGTAGGGCTTTGTTTTGTTTTGTGGCGGCTTCGATAACATTTGTCATAAAAATCTCCCCAAAGTTAACCTTCTCACGGTTAACTATTCGGAATGCTATGTAAAAGTCAAGGTTATTAGGCAATTTGGCGGATTTACCATTGATACAAAATGTAACAATGGCAAGAAGTGTACGATAAACTAAGGGCATATCATTTGTATTTTTACTGGGATGGAAGCCTAAGAAAGACTTCACTTCATCTTCAGAGACTTTCCACCTAGCCGCATCCCACTTCCACGCATAAAACTCAAAATAGCCTTCGTTGGGTACACCAATCAAGTCACAAATTTTTTCAACTTTCCATTTTATATGATGTCCATCAATAACGGAGTTTAGAGCTAAAGGAAGACCATTTATGTATTCAATCCAAAAATTGGCATAAAAGAGTCTAGTATACCTAGTGGACATTTTGAGCATCTCTCTCTCATTCCAAATACTTCTCCATTCTTGAACATCTAACCACTCAATGATGGGATTTAATTCATTATTGCTTAGAATATCATTTATTCTAAGCAATTTGAGTGGGATGGTGGGTCTCTCATCATCTTCCCATTTATCAAATAAAATTTGAGCATGTCTAGTGATATAACTTACATGCCCGGGGATTAGGGGTTCCGCCAAAGCATACTTGGCATCTTTGGCTTTGATCCAAGGGAAGTTGGAGAGAGTTAACTCACTCCTAATTGCGGCAAGCACTTGTGCTTGACTCTCATCCATAGATTGCTTTCTTCTAGGTTGAGATGTTTGTCCTTGAGAAGGGTTGCTTGACCCTTCTCCTCCACCCCTAGAGGATCTTGGCCTCTTGGTTGTGTTTTTGCTCCTTGAAGAAATTTTTGAGAGATTTAGGGCTTGAGAGATTTAGAATCTTAGGTTGAAATGGAGGAATTCAAGAGATGAAATCAAGAATCAAGAGTAGAGATGAGTTAAATCTTGATTTAGAGATGAAATTGAAGAGAGAAATGATTTTAGAGAAGGGGGAGCAGAGATTTCTTAGGGTTTCGGCCGAAGGTGTAGGTTGGAATGAAGAAGGGTTGCGTTTTTGAGAGATTTTATACCTGCTGAAATCGACGACGTCGATCGATCGATGTCTGAGTTCGACGTACGTCGATCGATCGATGTCAGAGATCGACGTACGTTGATCTCTTGTTTTGATACGTCGATCGATCGACGTATGCTGGTTTTTGAGATTTTTAATTTTATCCCTCTAACTAATGTTTATCATCCATAATCTTGTTCTAATAGACTCAAATGTCTCAGTGGAAAGAGATTTTGTGAATATATCCGCTAGTTGGTCATTTGTTTGAGACATATTCAATGCATACCAATCTTTTTTGAACGCAATCCCTCATGAAGTGATGCCTCACTTCTATATGTTTGGTCCTACTATGATGTACTGGGCTTTGTGCTATACTTATGGCTGATGTGTTGTCACATAGGATGTGAACTTTATCGAACTTAACATTGTAATTGTTCAAGGTGTTGATCATCCAAAGTATTTGTACACAGCACGAAGCGGCCGATATATATTCGGATTCCGCCGTTGAAAGTGACACACTATTTTGTTTCTTAGAGAACTAAGAAACTAAGCAATCTCCAAGGAATTGGCATGTCCCGGAGGTGCTTTTCCTATCAACGAGATTTCCGGCATAGTCGGAGTCACTATACCCTCTTAAATCAAAACATCCATTTTTGGGATAAAACAACCCAAAATTCAAAGTTCCTTTCAAATAGCTAAATATACGTTTAATGGCAATTAAATGTGATTCCTTAGACATACTTTGAAATCCAGTACATAAGCACACAGCATGCAAAATATCCGGCCTACTAGCGGTTAAATAAAGTAAATTACCAATCATGCCCCTATAGTTGGTTACCTCAACCGGCTTTCCTTTTTCGTCTTTGTCAAGATTTGTACTTGTGCTCATGGGTGTGCTTACACTTCTTCCATCCTCAAATTTGTACTTCTTGAGAAAATCCTTTGTATACTTCGTTTGAGATATATACACTCCATCTTGAATTTGCTTGATTTGAAGACCAAGAAAGTAGTTGAGTTCACCCATCATGCTCATTTCAAATTCTCCTTCCATCAATTTTGCAAAATGCTCACAAAGAGAATTATAAGTAGCACCAAATATAATATCATCCACATAAATTTGAACAAGCAATTGATGGTTTCCTTGTTCTTTAATAAAAAGAGTAGTGTCGACTTTTCCTCTTGAAAACTCATTCTCAGGATGGAAGTTACTTAATCTATCATACCAAGCCCTAGGAGCTTGTTTAAGTCCATAAAGGGCCTTTTTGAGTTTAAATACATGATTTGGATAATCATGATTTTCAAACCCCGGCGGTTGAGCTACATAGACCTCTTCTTGAATTATTCCATTCAAGAATGCGGATTTCACATCCATTTGATATAGTTTGAAATCCTTATAGCATGCATATGCTAATAGCATCCTAATAGCTTCTAACCTAGCTACGGGGGCAAAGGTCTCATCATAGTCTATGCCTTCCTTTTGCCTGTAGCCTTGGGCTACTAACCTAGCTTTGTTTCTAGTGATGTTTCCTTTATCATCCATTTTGTTTCTAAATACCCATTTAGTGCCAATTACGGGATGATCACTAGGTTTAGTAACTAATTCCCAAACATCACTTCTTTCAAATTGATTTAATTCTTCTTGCATAGCTAATACCCAATCTTCATCATTTATTGCCTCCTTTATATTTTTAGGCTCAGCTTTTGAAATGAAGGCATTTTCATTGAATTTTCTCCTAGTCATTATGCCTTGGCTAGTTTCACCTAATATCAACTCTTTAGGGTGATCTTTCCTATACTTATATGAATCAAGTAATTTGAGGTATCTCCTCCTACTTCTTCATCTTCAACCTTACATTCAAAGGGATCAATCCTAAGGGCAATAACAATATTACCTTTTGGATTCTCAAATTTCTCTATATGGCTTACTTCAATTATTTCATCATCGTCATCATCATTAATGTTTGATTTATCCTCATTAAGTTCACTAAACTTGACATGAATTGATTCTTCAACTTTCATGCTTCTTTCATTATATACTCTAAATGCCTTGCTATTTTGAGCATAACCCATAAAGATTTCTTCATCCGCTATAAAGTTGAGTTTATCCAAGTTACCTTTGGTGTTAAATATAAAGCACTTACAACCAATACCTTGAAATAACCAATATTTGGTACTCTACCTTTCCAAAGCTCATAAGGAGTCTTTTTTAGAAATGGTCTCAAATAAACTCTATTAATCACATGACAAGCGGTATTTACCGCTTCGGCCCAAAAATATTTGGGTAGCTCAAATTCGATTAGCATGGCTCTACTTATTTCTTGAAGTGTTCTATTTTTCCTTTCCGCAACGCCATTTTGTTGAGGGGTTCTTAGAGCTGAGAAATTGTGTCCATACCCTTTGGATACACAAAATTCTTAAAATTCTCCATCAAACTCACCACCTCTATCACTTCTAATTTCCTTAATGGTGTCCTCTCTTTGATTTTCTAATCTCTTACAAAGCTTTATAAATTCTTGGCATACATCATTTTTTTTCGCTAAGAACATTACCCAAGTGTACTAGAGAAATCATCTACCACCACAAAGGTGTAATGTTTTCCACTTAGACTTGCCGTACCAATATCCCCATACAAATCCATATGAAGCAATTGTAGAGGTTTGGTGGTGGAGATTTCACTTTTGGGCTTGAAGCTTGTTTTAACAAGCTTTGCCTTTTGACAAGTGTCACATAAGCCATGGTTTTCGAAATTTAATTTTGGAAGACCTTGGACTTTTTCATTTTTGCAAATATCTTTGAAAATTTTAAAACTAATATGTCCAAGTCGTCTATGCCAATCATTTTTGGCAACTAGGCAAGAAACATTTTGTGATATCAAATCATGTGTGCTAAATTTGTAAACATCATTTTTTTTTGTATAGCCTCAAAACCAATCTTATCGTTCTTTTTCACAACACATTTTCTTTTCACAAATTCAATTTGAAAATTAGCATCACATAGTTGGCTAACACTTATCAAATTATACTTAAGCCCTTCTACATATAGTACATTATTAATAGTAAAAGAAGAATTACCAATTTCTCCATGTCCAAGGATTTTGGCTCTCCCATTGCCAAAATGCACCGTTCCACCATCTTGGAGCTTGAGCTTGGTGAACAACGTCTTGTCTCCGGTCATGTGCGTTGAACATCCGCTGTCCATAAGCCATTTGGTTTCTTCTTCTTTGGCTACTCCATTTATCTTGAGAGCCTACAAAACCAAAAGATGTATGCATTGATACCCTTTGATGGTTGGGTCCTTTAGGGTTAGTTTGTCGACCCTTAGGCTTCCAAACATATGTGCTTCCAAATCTAGCTCTACACGCTTTCTTCACATGTCCTAGTTTGTTGCAATGAAAACAAGTGGGTACATGCTTTGGTTTAGAAGATGAATTTTGTTGTGTTTTTCTATTATTTGCCCTTTTCTTTAAGGACTTAGGTTTAATATAAGAAAGTGATGAATTAAATCCTAAACCGGATTTATCATTTCCAATTCTTTGATTTCCAAGTAGTATGTCTAAATTGTTTTTACCATTTGTTAGTCTTTGTAAGTCTAACTTTAGTTTCTCACATTCTTTTCTAATTTCTACATTTTCAAGAGCTACGGTTTTATGCATGGTGAGTATGATGTCATGCTCTTGAAACATCAAAATATACTTGTCATGCAAGTTCTTATTTTCTAAGATGCATTTCTTGAACTCTTTCTTCAAATGCTTATATTTTAAATTCAATTTTTCAAAATCATCTTGCAAATCTCCTATTTCATCATGCAAATTTGAAGGATTAGAATTTACCTCAAGATCATCTTCAATTGCCATGAGACAAGTATGTTGAATCTTTGGATTGTCAACTGTTGCAACAAGTCCAACACCATGATCTTCACTATCTTCTCCTTCCAATTCTGAAAGGAGATCATCCCACGTGGTTACCTCCGCATTAAGGGCTTTCTTCTTTTGAGAAAAGACCTTCTTCCCTTGCTTTTGCGGTTCTTTTATTTGGCAATCGGCAATGAAATGACCGGATCGACCACATCTATAGCAATTTTCACTTGCTTCCTTTTCTTTGGATGGTCTTTTGAAAAACTTTCTTGCTTGAGATTTGTTTCTAGTTGCCATTCTTCTAAATTTTCTTACTAGAAGGGCAACTTCTTTATCCAATTCATCAGACTCTACCACCAATCCTTTGTGTGATGTTTGTGTGGGCTTAATAAGGTTCATCCTATTTTGTTCATCAATAAGAATTTCATGAGTAAGAAGATTACCGGATAGCTCATCAAGGGTAAGAGTCTTGAGATTCTTTGATTCGGTGATGGCGGTGACTTTGGGTGTCCATTCTCTTGGTAAGGAGTTGAGGAGTTTTGAGACAAGGTCTTCATTTGAGATTTTCTTGTCCACCATGGAGAGTTGATTCACTATTCGTGTGAATCGATCAATTGTCTCCTCAATCTTTTCACCGCTCTTCATTCCGAACATCTCATATTCCTTCATGATCATGAGTCTTTTGGCCATTCTTACTTGCTCAGTTCCTTCATGTATCATTTCAAGCCTTTTTCATGCCTCATGGGCTGTTTCAAGACCTTGAAGTCTTATGAGCGCGGTGGTGGTGAGAGCACTTGAGAGAATATCAAATGCTTTGCCATTGATGGCAAATTTTATCTTTTCTTCGTCGATGTAGTCATCCTCATCTTTGAATATTGATTCTCCTTTTGAGTTGGTAATCATATGAACTTCAATTCTTTTGACAACAGCTCTCCATATATCGAATCCACAACCTTTCAAATGATTGATCATTCGAAATTTCCACAAAGAATAATTTTGGGCATCAAACATAGGTGCTTTAGTGTTTGATCCAGAAAATAGTGCAGTAGGCTTAGGAGATGAAGTGTGGGATGAAGAGGTTGAGGTGGAGGTTGTCATTGCCATGATCTTTAACCTTGCTACTTGCAAAGATAGTCCAAGCAATCAAGGTTAGGCTCTGATACCAATTGTTAGGTCCGAAATACACTCTAGAAGGGGGGTGAATAGAGTGTTTGGTCCTTTTGCGGAATTTTCTTGTTTGGCTCAACTCAAAAGATGTTCAAAATCAGAGCAAGAATGGGAGATGAGAAGTTGTGAATGAGTACACCGAATATAGAGTGGTTCGAATCGTAAATGATTCTACTCCACTGCCACTTTGTTGCCAAAGTGGATTTTCAACAACTACTCTTCTTATTATGAACAATAAGAACAACCACATCAACACTTACACTAACACCTAGTGTAAGAAACAACAACAACAACTTCTTGCACAAAACACACTTGTGCAACTACAGCAAATACAGCTCTTAGCAAGAACAACTTCTTGCTACCTCACAACTTCAACAAAAGTTCCCTCAAGAACTTCTCACAATGGGTTGAAGAAATATAGTAAGGTTCACACTTTCTCACTACTCTAAGCACAAGCAAGAGATCAAATATTTATGGTTCCTCTTGTGCTTGACTCTCTTTCTCTCAATATACAACAATGAAGAGCAAAGAAAAGCTAAACAAGCTTTAAGCAAATTTACAGGTATGAGAGAACTATACAACAATGGAAGATGAAGCTAGATGATGTTGAAAGTGTATAATTGCTTCTTCCAAGCCTCTTCTATTTATAGATGAAGTTGACCACGTTTTAATGGATTTCCACCAAGTCTTCATCTTCAAAAATGTCAAGATAGTGTCCAAATAGTCTTTAGCCACCCTATGGAGTGATTTGATCTTGAATAGCCACCCTAGAGAATCTTAGACATGGTTAAAATAGTCAAGGAAGCATGTAGTATGTTGGGTTAAAGTCCACAAGAAATTTGAGCAAGATTGGAGAGAGAAAACATCATAATGGATTTTGTTCCAACGTTCAAACACTTTTTGACTTCTGGGGACGTCGATCGATTTACGTGCCAATGCTGAGAGATCGACGTCTCTCAGAATGATGTCGATCGATCGACGTCTCCCTGCCTGAGAGATCGACGTCTCTCAGAATGACGTCGATCGATCGACGTCTCCTAGGCTGAGAGATCGACGTCTCTCAGATGTACGTCGATCGATCGACGTACCCTTAACTAAGAGATCTACATCTCTCAGATGAATGTCGATCGATCGACGTTCCTTTAGCTGAGAGATCGACGTCTCTCAGATGTACGTCGATCAATCGACATATGCCTGACTGAGAGATCGATATCTCTCAGATATACGTCGATCGATCCACGTCTCTTGGCTGAGAGATTGACGTGGATCTGAGAGCTCAAACATTTACGAAACTCCACATGGATCGATTCATGTGCCTCCCTGAGGGCTAATGTATACTTCAACCGAGCAATGTGTTTTTCTTAATTTGCTTCAAACTCAAAATGCGAAATTCCATTTTAGCCCTTTTAAAACATCTTTTTAACATCATCAAAACATTTCATAATCCAACATCATTGTGCTCTGAGGGAACCCCCTTTAGAATATCCATTCTTGCGTCCTCCTTTCAAATGGCTGTATAGGCCTCCTCTGTCTGTGGCAACGACTCCTTTTTTTAGCAGTTCTTTTTTGATGACTTCGAATCTATCATCTACTGCGATCAGTAGTTGGAACAGGCGTTGTTCTTGAATTTTGTTGTTGTAGATTTTTATGTCTTCTGGGTCTTTCATGGGGTTTAGCTCCCTCATGTCAATCTCCATCAACACACTTTGAAGCCTATCCAAAGGTCTTCCAGTGTGCATCCACTTTGTCAGATCGGATTTGTCCTCTTATGCATGTGAAACACATGTAATGAGTCGGTGCCGATGCTATAAGTTATCGCGAGTTCATCCCATAGCACCTTCCCAATCGGGTATTGTGGCATATTGTTCACTAGATTAGGTTCAATGTTTTGTGTAAGGCGGGTGAACACACAGTGATCATTAGTCTCTAATTGAGAAAAGTTAGGGTCAATGGCTATTGGAGGCAAAGGAACACCAGTGAGATGTTAACTATGCCCCTGACCTCCAACTGCCTTTCTCATCAAAGTAGCCCATAATTGATATTATCACCGTTTAATTTGATTCCAATTGATAAATTATCAAGGTTTGTATTGGACACTTGAATAGGCTATTCTACAGCAAGTTAACCAGTTGCAGGGCTAACTCACTATTCTCCATTTTGATTTCGCCATCCCCTGACATTATGGCTTATTCGTTGCGGGTAGATGCTGTGCTGATGTTGTGTTGATGTTTGCTATGTGGCCGGAAAGGTATGGCCGAGAAAGGTATAGTTGGGACGATGATGAACTTGTCTGAGTCTCAAATTTAATATTTTTTCTCTTTCTTTGGTCGGCTTTTCAATGGGTATGGGTTTCTTTTTTTTTTGGGGAAAAAGATGTTGTATGATCCGGACGATAAGGAACAATCTTGTTTCTGAGTCCTCAAAGATCAAACACGCTCTGATACCATTGATCTGAATTGTGTACACACTCGCTATCTATTGTCAAGTTTCCATTGATAATTACGCTATATACTAATTACAATAAATGCATGTGATACGATAAGATCTTGCTCTAATTACCATTTATAAATTGATATCCAATAATATATAATATTTTGATACTTTCCATCACGATAAACTTCATTCTGCATCACAAACAAATGGAAGAAAAATGGCATCGCTAAATAAGAATAGATAAGGCTCAGGTCTTTCTAACGGTTTCGACATCATGAAGAATAATTCCTGCATAATCGCAATTGAACATGTTTCGTTTCTCCTTTTTCTAGCATCACTTTGTTCCTATAACTTTCGAAATTGAACAGGTAAGAAATGGAAAAAATCATTCAACAAATCTTTTCCTCACAAAATTGCATTTTTATCTTTTACTTTCAATTAAAATTCCTAATTTTGTTGGGGAATGAGCATATGTTTTTCCTTTTGATCTCTGAATTGTAATGTCATTGATGATTTAAGATTTGTTAATGTCAAGTTTTATGATGATATATAAAACCATTTTTAAATAAAAGGGCAAGATAGAAAATGCCTTGTAGTTGGTGTATTTTTATTATTGAATGGAAATAAAAGGGAAAAAAAGGAGAAGGGCTTTCTTGTTCATTATGTAAAGTCATCCCACCATCTTCAAACGAAAATGAGTGAGTGACGGCAAGTTTTTCTAACTCTTTAAAGATTCGTAGAAAATCATCTAGATGGTGTATTCACAATGTAAGGACGGATTCAAAATTAGCTCTTCAACAAGATTAAACCGAAGTTAAGATTGATAATTTTGGATAAGTTTTAATTCACCCAATAATTAGGGTTCTTAGAATTGAATAAGAAAAAAAGGGGGCAAAGTCAATTAATCTAAAGGTTTTTTTTTTTTGGACAGCTAGCGTCTTATGTATTGATAAGGTTGTGGGATTGAAAAAAAAAAGCTTGCTTTCTAGGCTTGCTTGCTGAATTTGTTACAAGAGACAAAAGGTAAGGGTTTTTGGCATATCTTATTTTGATTTGAATTCTATGATTGATTACAAATTATGTGATGTTTAGGTTCATTTTAAATGAGTACTAAACATTATAATTCATACAAATACATTGTTGAGGGCCAGTGGCGTATGCTTTTGCCGTCGATATTATATTAGTCGCAGAGAGTAGACATATCCTGAGTATAAGACTAGAGGAGTGACGATGTGCTTTAGAGATAAAAGGCCTAAAGATTAGTATTCTTAAGACCGAGTATCTGCCCTGCAACTTTAGCGGCACAACCGACGGTGAGAATAGCCAGCTCACCGTCGAGGGTCAAGTGGCCCATAAGTAAGCATGTTCAAGTACCTAGGATCGTGTGTACAGCAAGATGGGGACATAGA
>AP025075.1:2329537-2407056 GCA_036186865.1 Eustoma russellianum
GATAGTGACATAGCACACCGAGTTCAGACAGGCTGGTGTAGGTGGAGGACGGCCACAGGGGTGGCGTGTGACAAGAATTTTCTAACTAAATTAAAGGAAAATTTTTATAGGATGGCAGTGAGACCACAATGTTATGTAGAACAGATTGATGAGGTATCAAGAGGACACAGTCGTAGAAGATGAAAGTGGCAGAGACGAGGATGCTGAGGTGGATGTATAGGCATACAAGGCTAGACTGGATATGAAATGATGTATTTAGGGAAAGGTTGGGGTAGCTAGTATAACAGATAAAATAAGGAAGGATAGAGTGAGATGGTTTGTGCATGTCAAGAGGAGACACATAACGGCGTCTGTTAGAACAAATGAAAGCCTCAGTGTAGAGGGAAAGAGGAGCAAAGGCAGTCCCAAACTGAATTGGGATAAGCGGATTAGGCATGACCTACTAGATTAGTACATCTCTGAGGACATGGTCCATGATAGGAGTTCATGGAGGTAGATGATTAAGGTTAATGAGTTTTAGATATGATATGAGGGCACCTTAGAATATACTTAGAGGATTAGATACTCTCTACACTTTAGGTTGACTTTGTACTTTTTTGTTTTTGTTCTTTCAATATTTGTGCGTATATACTAGCACATCATATTCCTATGTTTTTATCATCTATGTAGGTACATATAGAGCCGGGAGTCTCACTGGAAACAAGCTTTCTATCTCTAGAGATGGACGTATTGTTTGTCTGCCTATCATCCTGTTCAGACCCTAGCGATAACTTTTGATATTGTGGGTTATACTAGGTATGGTCGTTATTGTTTGTTGTACATTTTTGAGGGCTTAATTTGGGGCATAGGCTCGATTAGTAATGATTTGGGTGCGTTTCGGGAGCAAAAATCATAGAAAAACTGCTACTGCATTAGTAAGGTGCGCTCCAAAGTTACGAGGAACGCTCGCCAAAAACATGAAAAACACGAGCCCCAATCAGTGGGGAACACTCCTCCAAAGATGTTGGGATCGCTCCTAGGTTTTTGAGAGAAATAACATTAGCATTTTGCATGTATATGGAGTTCTATAACTCAGATTGGGGTGATAAAAAATGCTTTTGAAACCTTATTTTGAGTTCTACAACTTTTTTTCATGATCCAAGTCTGATTAAACCTCTAAGTAGGTCAACATTATGCACCAACTTACATGTGTCACATCTTGAGTGCGTTACGCCATCTGTGATTGCATTAGATATATATAGAGCTATAAGACTCCGTGCAAGTTGAATGAAAGTGGATTAGAAACCTCTTTAAACTAACTAGAGCTTCATTTCGATGATAACTCTTAGATTTTTTTAATCATTGTCTAACTTGAGGCTAGATACAGTAGGATAGATTCATTTGTTCGTGTTATACTTGATTTATTTGATGATATTGATGTTATGATTGTATGACAGTACCTGCACGACATGAAATGACTTATGATAAATCATAACATATGATACTATGATACATGATCTATGATCCTCATACATGAATATATGAGCATGACTAGACGCATGATTTGATGATAAATCATACATGATACACGATACATGATCTACGATATACAAAGTATGAGATAAGCAACTACAAACCTTTTGAATGAATATTATCGACCAACGTCACATGCAAAGGCAATTGTTATGACTTTAAAAGTGAATAGATGTTAGTTACAAAGGCAAACCTCTTCACATGTAACATCACTACAAAAAATTACTTCTACTTTTGACCACCAAAAACAATCGCAAAATTCAAAAATGATCACAAATTCAGATTTGCGACCTCCACACAATCACAAAATGACGGTCGTTTTTAACTGGTCACGAATCAAAATTTGCAACCGCCAAAGAAAACGACTGCAAATTTATGACCTTTTTTGGTCATAAATTAGAAAAGATGGTCCCAAAAATTTTTAAAAAAGTTTTACCATTATATTTGAATATATTAAATCCAATTCATTAAAACAATTAAACTTAAGTCGTGTCAAAAAAAAAACAAAGACTAGAATTTTAGAGAGATTTTCACAAAAAATGTGATTGCTAACTGATGAGCCAAAAAATACCTCTCGTTAGTCAATAACGGTCAACGCTGAAGTAGGGATGTAAAAATGGTTAAGTATGGCGGGTCGGCCCGGAGGTTGACCAGGTCACATGCGGACAAACAGTCCATCTCGGCCACATGGCCCCGCTGCCGTCTCGGCCATTTCAGCCATACGGTCCCAGTGCCCCCTGGGGGCTAAAGATCTCATCTCGGCCTAAAAGGCATCATTTAGGCCTAAGGGTCACATCTCGGCCCTAAAGCCTCATCTTGGTCTACAGTTCCATCTCGGCCAAAGTGTTGGACTCGGCTTCGGATCCGATCTACCTACCGATCTCGGACCACTATCTATAGCGTCAGCTACGAGCACCATGAAGGGCCCTTTAATGCTCTTCGAAGTCAGCCACTTGCATCTCGACAGGCTGACCCCACATCACCAGTCATCTCGGGCGCCTCTGAGTACTTCTAGAGGACTTCATCTCGGTTCTAGGAGTTTACCCAAGGTAATTCTACCAGGTGAAACTCCCAGCCAGGTGTCCCAAGCTAGCTTACTCAGCTCAGCACCGAGCCATGTGGCGAGCATGCAAGAGCAAGAGTCATCCAAATGACCTCCTTGCCTGTCACGATATCCAAGCTCTGCCCATGCATTGGCCCAAGCCACCATATAAAAGGGCCGAGCAGCAGAAGAGAGAAGGACAAGTAACAACAAGCTCTGAAAAACTACAGGCCAGTAACTCATCTTCCCTACAGTGAAAAACGCAGGTTTACCAGAAAACCTCAAATTACAAAACCTTCACTACATATAAATCTCTCCTAAAGAAAATGGCCTTGACTGACTTGAGCGTCGGAGGGTATTACACAGGGCCATAGATCCCGGGTCCCCTGACCCCTTCTCTTTGTGCAGGTCAGCAGCTCGCTGATTAAGGATAATTGACGGAGTTCTAACGGCACCACATCAAACAAATACTTGGTGATATAATCCGACATCATCATATTGGCGCTAGAAGGAAGGGCCCTGAACCTCCGTCATTTAGATCTTCTTAATCGCACTATTTAAAGCTTTTAAGTCAGCTCAAATGGGGAAAGAAGCCCGTGAAGGACTAGGAGAGTCCTCAAACTTGCACCGACAAAAAGACACCCGCTCTGCTCATCCTGGACAGGATTCCAGGAGGCCAGAGCCAGAAGCAAAGAAGGTCCCGGTGGTAACCGCAGATGAGAAAGAGAAGGCCATGAAGTATGTGGCCGAGAATTTGGACGTGTTTGAAGCCGTGGTGGAGCGGCTCAAAGGGAAGCGTCCAGAGATGGAATATATGGAGGAGGATTCTACCTCTTTCCATCCAAAAGAGAGGACCCAACGACAGTCTTCTCACCACCCTCAGGGCTTTATGGCTGATGCAAGACGAAGTGGTGACAGAGACCTTATAGTGGAATCAGTGCCTATACCCAGGCAGCACCTGGGTGTAAGGTCCCGATCATTCAAGAGTGTTCGACATGAGGCTGATCCTCGCAGGCCGAGGGGCCTACCTGAAGAGCCCAGACCAGAATATATGAGGGTGATCCAGGAAAGCCCATTTTCTTGGGACATCGCGGAGTATTTGGCACCCGACAATTTTAAGGTGCCAAAAATGGACACTTATGACGGGACGTCTGATCCAACTGATCATCTTTTCCAGTTTCAGACGGCCATGAGTCTAAAGAATATTCTAGATCCGCTACGCTGTAAGACCTTCCCTATGTATCTGCAGGGAAAGGCAAGAAGGTGGTTCCAGGAGCTCCCACCTCAGTCAGTGGACTCCTTTAGACAGCTGGCGCAAAAGTTTAAATCTCAGTTTGTATCAAGTGCGCCGTTTATCAAGAACTCTTCACACCTTATGACCTTGAAGCAAGGTTCTGAAGAGTCTATGCTGAAATATATGCAGTGCTTTTCAGACAAGTCACTGCAGGTCAGTGACCGGAATGAAGGAGTGAAGGCCGCTGCGTTTATCAATGGTCTCAGGGCGGGTCGTCTCTTCTCTCAGCTTGCAGAAGAGGGACCCACCACGTTGAGAGAGTGTCTGGAAAAGGCGCATCAGTTTGCCCGCGGTGAAGAGGCAAACCGCCTAAAGAAAGAGGCCGAGCAGAGTACTCGGCACGAACTTCTGCCCAGCTCCAAAACGGACCGACATGAGGACAAGCGTGATCGGCGCAGTGCGTTCGATCGCCTTAGTAGCCGAGGTAAACGAGGTAGAGAAGGTCTGCCCCTTCTGGCCTCAAAAGATAGAATTCTAGCTGTCATGGAAAGAGATGACTTAAGAACGGACCCGAAGCCTCTGGCAGGTCCCAGAGACAAGAGGGATCCAAAACTGTATTGTCGATACCACCGTGATGTCGGCCATGATACTGAAGATTGTCGGCAACTGGCCCAAGCAATTTGGAAACTGATTGAGTTGGGGCATTTAAAGCAGTTCTATGACCCACGTTCACGACTCCATAATCGTTTGATTTTTCGAAAGAATCCTCAGAAGGATAAATGCCGACCTGAGACCACATCAGCACATCCCAGGTCGGATGACGATGGGGACAGAGACCGACAAGAGGCCACAATGCAGCCTCAAATTAACTCAATAATCTACACCATCTTTGGAGGGCCGCCTCAGCAAAATCAGGGGGATCCCAATACGTCAGGAATGTCATCTGAACCTCCCTCAAAAAAGCGAAGGTTAGCCCGGGAACTGGTCTACGGACCAGAAGATTTTATTCCAATAGACTCTAACAATACGGGTCTAGTAATTGGACTGTGTATGCATATGGCACCGGATAGAATCGTAGAAGTACGAAGAGTTTATGTAGATACTGGGAGTGCTGTGAATATTATGTACTATCATGTATATAAACAGTTAGGTTTGGCAGATTCCCAAATGACTTCAGTAGCTTCACCTTTATTTGGATTCACCGATATGCCTATTCGGCCAGCTGGCCTGATCACCCTTAGTGTCACCTTTGGCAAACCCCCGGCTTACCGTTGTTTATGGATGGATTTCGTGGTGGTTAAAGAGAGGTCGGCTTATAACATTCTTTTAGGCCGACCAACGTTGGTAGCTCTAGAGGCCGTAATATCTCCCTTGCATGTCAGCATGAAGTTTCCTACCCCAGGTGGAGTAGTTACATTACAGGGAGATATTCCTATAGCCCAAAATTGTTATGTAGTGGCTACCCAATGGAGTGGGGTCGTCCAGCAGGTTGTTCTGGATGATCTCATTCCCCCAACAGATGAGCGTTTACAAACAGATGACGCGGTTCAGGAATTCATTCTGGATCCAGGACAGCCAGAGAACACAATCAAAGTTGGGACCTGGATGCCAGCTGAGACTTTGACTCAGCTCCAGAGTCTGCTAAGGGAATTCGCAGAAATTTTTGCTTGGACGGCAGAAGATATGCATGGAATCCCGACTTCCCTAGCAGAACACAAGCTTAATGTGGATCCTCAGGTCAGGCCCATTAAGAAGAAAAAAAGAAACTTTGCCCCAGAGAGGAACAAAGTGATAGCAGGAGAGGTCGAAAAACTCCTGGTTGCAAAGTTCATTGAAGAAGTCTTGTATCCGAGTTGGTTGGCCAATCCTATTGTGGTCCCTAAACCCGACAAGACTTGGAGAATATGTGTAGATTACACCGATCTGAAATAGGCGTGCCCAAAAGACTGTTACCCCTTACCAAAGATTGACAGACTGGTAGATTCCACCGTGGGGTATGAGGTCTTTGATTTCCTTGATGCTTTTAAGGGCTATCACCAGATCATGATGGCGAAGGAAGATCAGGAGAAGACCTCTTTCATTACAGAGTTGGGCACTTATTGTTATGTCAGCATGCCCTTCGGTCTAAAAAACGCAGGGGCCACTTACCAGCGTTTGGTCAATTCACTATTCTGAGATCAAATTGGCCGAATTATGGAAGTTTATATTAATGATATGCTGATTAAGAGCAGGACTCTTGACCAGTATATCACAAATCTCCGAGAAGTGTTTGGCATCTTAAGAGAATCCCGCATGAGGCTGAACCCAAAAAAGTGTACCTTTGGTGTACGTACAGAAAAGTTTCTTGGATATATGGTTTCTAAGAAAGGGGTACAGGTCAACCTGGCCAAGATTGAAGCCTTAGAAAGCATGCACCCACCTCGGAATGTCAAAGAGGTTCAGAGGTTGACAGGCCGAATTGCTGCCTTGAGCAGATTTCTTTCTAAATTAGCTGAGAGATCATTACCCTTCTTCCAAATCTTGAAGAAACGAACCGCCTTTCTCTGGGATGACCAATGTCAGAAAGCTTTTGATGACCTGAAAGAACACCTGACCGAGGTGCCTATGCTGACGTCTCCTCTACCTGGGGAGACCTTGTACATATACTTGTCGACCTGCCATGAGGCAGTGAGTTTAGTTCTGCTCAGAGAGCAGGTTGCAGTTCAAAAACCCATTTATTTCGCTAGTAAGATTCTGCATGGAGCTGAGGTGCGATATCCAAATGCTGAAAAAATCATCTTAGCATTGGTAGTGGCGGCAAGAAAGTTCCGGCCTTACCTTCAAGCTCATCCTATAATTGTGGTGACAGATCAGCCCTTGAAGCAGATTTTATCTCGGCCAGACACTTCAGGCCGAGCTGCTAAGTGGGCAATGGAGCTTGCTGAGTATGACATCAATTATAAGTCACGCACTTCCATTAAAGCTCAAGCTCTGGCTGACTTTCTAGCTGAAGGGATTTCTGTAGAAGAAGATCCTCCTCCAGCACAAGGATGAATCTTATATGTAGATGGGTCTTCCTCAAAAGATGGAAGTGGAGCTGGGCTCCTAATAATTAATCCAAACGAAGAAGAGATGGAATACGCCTTACGCTTTGACTTTCAGGCTACTAATAATGAAGCCGGGTATGAAGCTTTGATAGCTGGGTTGAGTTTAGCTCGAAAACTGGGGGCACAGCGAATAACCGCCCGAAGTGACTCACAGCTCATAGTTTCTCAGATTAACGGAGACTATGAGGCCAAGGAGGACAACATGAAGCGGTATTTGGCTAAGGTTCAACACTTGAAAGGAATGTTCGAACGCTTTATGATAGAACACATCCCCAGGTCGGCCAATAAACGAGCCGACGCATTATCTCGGCTAGCCTCATCTACCTCGGCCACAATTGGGAAGAAAATTGTTGTAGAACTGGTAAAGCATCGTGCCTTTGATGGAAATGAAGTCTTGCAGCAAGACTATCACAATACCTGGATGGACGAGATAATTACCTATTTACAACATCAGACCCTGCCCGAGGATAAATCACAAGCTCGGCGTCTCCGCCTGAAAGCTTCCAGGTACGCACTCTTTAACGATCACTTGTACAGAAAATCTTTCTCTCAGCCATGGTTGCGGTGCGTACCTGAGGACGAAGGAGATTACATTCTTCGTGAAATGCACTTGGGCATATGTGGAAGTCATTCTGGAGCACGTTCATTGGCCCGCAAGTGCTATTTGGCTGGGTATTATTGGCCCACAATTCGTAAAGATGCAGAAGAGCTGGTCAAAAAGTGCCCATCATGTCAAGCTCATGCACCAACTTCTCATTTGCCGAGTCATGAAATGACCAGCATTTCCAGTCCTTGGCCGTTTGTGCAATGGGGTATGGACTTAGTGGGGCCTCTACCCCGAGCTCCCGGTTCGGTCAGATTCTTGTTGGTAGCGATTGACTACTTTACTAAATGGATAGAGGCCGAGCCACTAGTCACCATAACTGGGGCCCAAGTCAAAAAGTTTCTATGGAAAAATATTATTTGTCGATTTGGCTTACCCCAGATCTTGATCTCAGACAACGGTAGACAGTTTGCTGAGGATCCGGTAAAGAGCTGGTGTCTTGATTTACATATCAAGCAACACTTAACCTCAGTAGCTCACCCTCAGTCAAACGGCCAGGTAGAGCTTGCCAACAGAATCATCAAGGATGGCTTGAAAAAGCGCCTGGACAAAGCTGGCACAAGTTGGGTCGAAGAATTACCCAGCGTATTATGGGCTTACCGGACAACTCCCTCAACTTCAACAAAGGAAACTCCTTTCTCACTGGTGTATGGCACCGAGGCCATTATTCCCGCAGAGATTGGTTCTACTTCAACTTGAGTGAATTATTACTCAGCTACTGATAATAACCAAGAACTACGACTGAACTTGGATGATCTCGAGCAGAAAAGAGACCAAGCACGCATCCGCATGGCTCAGTATAAGAACTTGATTTCCCAACATTACAATTCTCGGGTACGTCCGAGATCTTTTTGAGTGGGAGATCTGGTGATGCGTGAAAACGAAGTTAGCCATGCTGTCTCGGTGGGAACTTTTAATCCTAAGTGGGAAGGTCCTTACCGCATTGTTGAGGTGTTCCCAACAGGAGCGTACAAGTTGCAGACTTTAGAGGGACGAACTCTTCCACGGACTTGGCACACTTCTCATCTCAGACTTCTGCATCAATGATGCAAATTGTAACCATTTTTGTATATCAATACAAGTTATTCTGAGGCATCTTTCAAGAGTCAAGTGTCCAAGCAAAGTCTGAGCACTGTGGAAGGCTCATATAAGACCTCGGCAGGTCCGAGGCAAAAGACCTCGCAGGTTCGAGGCAAATGCCCGCTAAAGGGTACATTAAGACCTCGGCAGGTCTGAGGCAAAAGACCTCGCAGGTTCGAGGCAAATGCCCGCTAAAGGGTACATTAAGACCTCGGCAGGTCTGAGGCAAAAGACCTCGCAGGTTCAAGGCAAGTGCCCGCTAAAGGGTACATTAAGACCTCGGCAGGTCCGAGGCAAAAGACCTCGCAGGTTCGAGGCAAGTGCCCGCTAAAGGGTACATTAAGACCTCGGCAAGTCCGAGGCAAAAGACCTCGCAGGTTCGAGGCAAATGCCCGCTAAAGGGTACATTAAGACCTCGGCAGGTCCGAGGCAAAAGACCTCGCAGGTTCGAGGCAAATGCCCACTAAAGGGTACATTAAGACCTCACAAGTTCGAGGCAAATGTCCGTTAAGAGGGAATACCAAAACCTCGGTAAGTTCGAGATGAAAGACCGTTAAACGGCAGATTAAGACCTCGGCAGGTCCGACGCAGAAACTCACATTAGAACATATTAAAACCTTGGTGAGACCGAGGTAAAAACTTTTGAAAAGGAAGGTTAAGACCTCGGCAGAACTAAGGCAGAAACTTGTTAAAAGTAAGAGTAAGACCTAGGTAAGGCCAAGGCACTTACTCAAAAGAAAAACAAGACCTTGGCATGTCCGAGGCAAAAGTCAAAGAAATGATTCATAAAACTTTAGCAGATCTGAGGAAAGAATTTGTTGAAGAAAAGACTTGTTCAAGCAAGCACCACGCTTTCTCTTAAGAAAACTGAAGTGAAGCTAAGCAAGACATAACTTTAATCCGAGTCAGAGCTTGATCCGAACAAGGTAAAGTTTATATCAATCTTACGAATGATCCAGTTCAGCTCGAGAAACAGGTTCACTCTGACTTGAAGACTTAGTTTAATTTCAACAAAGTTGATTCAGTTTATTAAGACTAACATGAAAAGTTAGCAATGATAGTATTGGAGAGTAAACTTAATAAAGATGCTGAAGTCAAAAGAGATAATTGAGCCAAAAAAGTTAGAAATTTCATTGATTTGAACATTGAAGTACATTTTGATGCCTGGTCTACAAAAAGCAAAACAAAGAAGAGCCCTACAGCCTAATCATCCTTGTCCTCATCCCTCAAGTCAGCTCCATCAACAAATTTTTGGAATAATTCTTCAAATTCCTGAGCTGCGAGGGGATTGTAGAGGTCAGCAATACGGCGGTCTTCTCTGTTCAGATCTGGATGAACTTGAGCACATGCATCGATATCATTTCTCTGGCCGACCTCCATGGCTGAGCCTTGAATCAAAAGCAAATTCTCTTCAAAAAATCTGGACCTCCTGAAATCCTGAAGAGTCTTGATCTCGGCGTCTGTCAAGTTTTGGCGCAGCAGATTAATCATCTTTTGATCACACACGATTCTCTGCGCCATCTCAGCCATGTTCTTCTTCAAGTACTCAACCTCATTGAGAGATTAAGTGGAGGTCAGCTCAAGGTCAGCCACCTTATTCTCCAACTCATCCACCTTAGAGTTGGAGGTGGCCAACATCGTCTCAGTATCTTCAGCCTTCTTCTGGAGTTGGGCGGTCCCCGCTTCCAAGTCAGTGACTCTCTGGGTCAGCTCGGCTCTTCTCTTCTCAGATTCTTCAAATTTTTCTCTTGTAGTCACCAGCTCCCCAAGAAAATCTCTGCTGCGAGTAACCAATTCCATCCCCTGGCCTCGGATCTATCCAAAAAGATAGTGTTAAAAAGAAGTCCACTAACAAAAATAAGTAAAGTACTCAAAAGGAGACTTTCTTACCAGAGCAAGATTGGACATGTAAGCATTGGTCAGGGCCGCGAAATCAGTTGCCCTGAATCTCTGAAGATCCCGGGGTAAGATTGCTGCTCTGTTAAGCCTTTCGGCCACAGCAGGGTTCTCAGCAGAATCCCCTTCAGAAAACCCAATCAAGATTGGGTCTTGAACATTACCCAGCTGAGGCAGGATTTCCTCAACCAGGTCAGCAGTGATCATCTCCGGGGGCTGAGATGGCCCCGGATCACGTCTGCTAGAGCCTTCGTCCCGTTGTCTCTTTCGGGGGTGAAGGCTGGAACCTAAACCAGCGTCTGTTGGGATCTCAGATTCAGTTGGAGCCTGGGGCTGGACCTCAGCCTCAGGCTCATCGTCAACAATGGTAATTGGCAGAGCTGAAAAGAAATGAAAGCAAGTCAAAACCCAAACAAGTGTTAAAACACTTAGAAAAATTTCTACACATGGAAAAGAAGTTTACCTGGTTCAGGCTCCGCCACTTTGGGCTTAGCAGTAGCAAAACTTGGGGCTGGGGGCACTGCTGAGGTAGAGGCTCCCCCAGAGCCAAGAGCTGCTAGCCTCCTTTCTCTCCGAAGCCTTTTTCTGGCTTGGTTCTCAGCCATTATCTCAGCACGGGTTGTGGGACCAGCCATTGCACCTACATCCAGAGTTAGACAGTTAAGACACTAACAAGAAGAAAATAAAAAATGCTGAGAACAAAAAAGTTACAATGACCACCTCGGATGATGGTTAGCTGGTCTGGGGAAAGAGCTCGGTAGTCATCACCAAGAGCCGAATGGGCTACATCGGCGGCCATCCAGACCTCGTAGTCCACCTTATGCCAGTCAATGACAATGGGGGCTGACCGAATTCTGTCTGCTTCATCGCAGTACTCCTGGCTCGGCAACGTATTTTGAACTCTGACGTGCTTCCAGACAGTCCCGCTTGGCAGCTCAGATCTTAAAATATAAAAGAATTTTTCCTTCCACCTCTTATTGGAAGAAGGAATATTGATGGCAAAAGGAAAATCAACGCCAGACCTTCGCTTGCTGAAGTAATACCAGCTGTGCCTGTGCGAGGTCCGGCATGCAAAAAGAGCTCGAAAAATAGCGGTGTTGAATGGAAATTCAATGATCTGAGAAGAAGAAGGTAGCAAAGAATAAGCTTGAGGCCATTTGGTTGAATTTGAGGAAGCCTGAGCCCATAAGCCCGCATAACACAAGTAACGGGCTCAGGAACAGGAAGGCTAAAGCCCGACTTAAATTAGTCTTCGTAGACTGCTTCATAATCCCACGGGGGATCAAAAGCAGTCTGACCAGGCAAAGGGAGAAGAGGTTTAAAATGGTTCCTATCGATCTTATAGTATTTACAGATCCTCTCCAGGTCGGCCTCGGTCAAATTTGAAGTCGTTTCTTGGACCATAGGGGAGGGCCGACCTCTCTCTAAAACACCAGAAAACTGTGAAGGGCCCCTCATGAGGGCCGGAGGGTTTACAGACGCCGGAGCGGGGGCAACCCTAATTGGCTCCGGTGAAGAACTAATTATGGTCAGGGCTCTACTGGACTGAGCAGAGTCCCCGGTGGACTGAACCAAGGTACCGATAGGCAAGTCATCGGCAGAGGAAGACCTGCCGGACGGTGACGGAGAAGCGATGGCCTATCCGCTCCCAGCGGTGTAAGAACCGCCCTCAGAAAGATTCTGGGAGTCATGGGATGAAAAAGACATTATGAAGATGAAAGGAGGACTTACAGAGAGTTTGAAGGAAAAAAAAGGACACCGGAGGAGGACGGGACAAAGGCTGAAATTCGCCGGAATCAGGAAAACTCGCCGGAGAAGAAAGCAGAATACCGGAGTGAGGAAATGAGAGCAAATAAAGAGTGAAAATGATTTGCAGAAAACCTATTTATAGGGATTCATCTCGGCAGCCCAAGCGTCGCCTGAACTAAATGGCCGCCGGTTCGTGAAACGGCGGAATTCAAAAAGCTTCCCAAATGACGCTTCGTGCTCTGCGCGAGCAGTAAATGCGCAGACCGATCCAACCAGAATCAGACACGTGCCAGAACAGAAAACGTGACAAGAAATCTAGTCAGAATTAACTGATCAGTTCAGCCAGAAGCTATCAGTAGTGCTTCGTACATTGTGCCCCTAATAAGTACGTTAAGCGGCCTAATCAGATCTTGACACGTCATCAAGGGAAGGACAACCCGGGAGAAATCTGAGCAGATTAGCCTGCCCTTTCAGTTCAGCTCGGCCAGACTAATCTGGGGGGCAAGTGATGAGCCAAAAAATACCCTTCGTTAGTCAATAACGGTCAACGCTGAAGTAGGGATGTAAAAATGGTTAAGTATGGCGGGTCGGCCCGGAGGTTGTCCAGGTCACATGCGGACAAACAGTCTATCTCGGCCACAGGGTCCCGCTGCCTTCTCGGCCATTTCGGCCATACGGTCCCAGTGCCCCCTGGGGGCTAAAGATCTCATCTCGGCCTAAAAGGCCTCATTTAGGCCTAAGGGTCACATCTCGGCCCCAAGGCCTCATCTCAGTCTACAGTTCCATCTAGGCCAAACTGTTGGACTCGGCTTCGGATCCGATCTACCTACCGATCTCGGACCACTATCTATAGCGTCAGCTACGAGCACCATGAAGGGCCCTTTAATGCTCTTCGAAGCCGGCCACTTGCATCTCGGGAGGCTGACCCCACATCACCAGTCATCTCGGGCGCCTCTGAGTACTTCTAGAGGACTTCATCTCGGTTCTAGGAGTTTACCCAAGGTAATTCTACCAGGTGAAACTCTCAGTCAGGTGTCCCAAGCTAGCTTACTCAGCTCAGCACCGAGCCATGTGACGAGCATGCAAGAGTCATCCAAATGACCTCCTTGCCTGTCACGATATCCAAGCTCTGCCCATGCATTGGCCCAAGCCGCCATATAAAAGGTCCGAGCAGCAGGAGAGAGAAGGACAAGTAACAACAAGCTCTCAAAAACTACAGGACAGTAACTCATCTTTCCTACAGTGAAAAACACAGGTTTACCAGAAAACCTCAAATTACAAAACCTTCACTACATATAAATCTCTCCTAAAAAAATGGCCTTGACTGACTTGAGCGTCAGAGGGTATTACCCGGGGCCATAGATCCCGGGTCCCCTGACCCCTTCTCTTTGTGCAGGTCAGCAACTCGCTGATTAAGGACAATTAACGGAGTTCTAACGGCACCACATCAAACAAATACTTGGTGATATAATCCGACATCATCACTAACCAACATGCCTTGAATTTTGGAGAGATTTTCACTAGTAACGTGTTATGTCCGTAACACACTCTAGAGGGGGTGAAAAAAGTTTCACAAAATTGCGGATTTTTTTTGCCTCAACTCAAATGAAATTCAAAATCAAAGCAAGAAAGGGAGATAAGAGACAATGAATGAGTACACCGGATATAGAATGGTTCGAATCGTAAATGATTCTACTCCACTATCACTTTGTTGACAAAGTGAATTTTCAACAACTACTCTTCTTATTAAAGCTAATAAGAACAACCACAGCCAGGGGCGTTCACAAGGGGCACCGGGGGGCAGCCGCCCCCTAGCTCGGAGAAAAGATTTAGTTAGTTGGTAGATGCAGTTGTATTTTTGATTATCTAAATTTAAGGTATCTGTTTTTTAATCCCAAAACTATCTCATGATATGTGATATATGTGTGTTACTAGGTAATTGACATCATTGCTACGGAAATGGATACACACTTCACCGAAGCCAGCACATTTACTTAGATGTGTGATGTGCCTTGATCCTTCCAATTCTTTTGCAAATTTTGATCATAGTCAATTGCTACACCTTGTTGAGTTATATCCAGACGATTTCGCTACCAATGATCGAATTGAGCTCAACCATGAACTTAAAAGTTACATTGGTGATATGAAATCAAATGAAGTATTCTCTCATAATACTAATCTTGGAGTTCTTGCAAAGAAAATGGTGGAGTTGAATTATCACAATTATTTTCCTTTAATATATCGGCTCATCGAGTTAGAACTGATCTTACCTGTCGGAACAGCGAGTGTGGAAAGAAGTTTTTCTACGATGAATATAATAAAGACTGACTAGCGTAACCGATTGGGAGACGACTTACTATCGGACTGTTTACTGTGTTACTTCGAGAAGGAAGTTTTTGGAACCATTTCAAATGAAAACATTATGCAACAATTTCAGAATTTGCGGCCACCGATAATCCCTCCTGCTGCTCGTCCTTCATTTCGTAAATAAAAGGTATGTCGAGCGTTAAATTAATAACTTTTGTTGGATATTGCTGCTTGTTAATGTTGCTTATGAATAACTTTTGTTGGATATTGTTGATGGTTGCTTATTATTGTTGTATTTTGATTAGTGGATGTGTTGGTTTAGATTTTATGTTATAATATTTGCATATATCTATATTGTAAGGGAGTTTTTGCCGGATTTTCGATGGAATGTATATTGAGTCCGAAAAGGTGGACGGTGATTTCATAGTGTGAATTTTGCCCCCCCAAAAATTAGCCCTGCGTCCGCCACTGACCACAGCAATACTTACACTAACAACTTAGTGTAAGCACACACAACACCACCTTCTTGCACAAAATACCTTTGTGCAACTACAACAACTACAGCTCTAAGCAAGAACAACATTTTGCTACCTCACAACTTCAACAAAGTTCTCTCAAGAACTTTCTCACAGTGTGTTAAAAGAAGTAGCAGGGATCACACTTTCTCACTAGTCTAAACACAAACAAGAGATCAAATATATATGGTTCCTCTTGTGTTAGACTCATTATATCTCAATATACAACAATGAAGAACAAAGAAAAGCTTAACAATCTTTAAGCGCTTTTACACATATGAGAGAAATATACAACAATGAAGAATGAAGCTTGATGATGGTGAAAGTATGCGTTTGCCTCATCTAAGCTTCATCCATTTATAGGAGGTGTTCACCATGTTTTTGGAGCATCCACCATGTCTTCAACTCCATCAAATGTCAAGACAATGTCCAATTAGTCTTTAGCCATCTTATAGAGTGATTTGATCCTCAATTGCCAACCTAGAATATCTTAGACATGATATAATAGTCAAGGAAGCATGTATTATGTAAGAGAAAAGTCCACAAGAAATTTGAGCAAGATTTGAAAGAGAAATCACCATGAATCTCCCTTGGATTTTGTGCCAACGGTCATAAAAATTTGAATTCTGGGAGACATCGTTCGATCGAAGTGCCTGGGTTGAGAGATCGATGTCCTCCAGAGAGTTTCCAGTTTTGAACCTGTTTGACATCGATCGATCGAAATCTCTCCTAGAGAGACTGACATGACATCGATCGATCGTCTCCTGGCCTGAGAGATCGATTTCTTCCAGAAAGTTTCTGGTTTGGAACTGCCTGACATCGATCGATTGAAGTCTCCCTGAGAGACTGATGTGACATCGATCGATCGATATCCTTCTGACTGAGAGATCGATGTTGGACAGATAGGTTCCAAACTTGACCAGCTCCAACATGGATCGATCCATGTCTCTCCTTGAGAGACTGATGTATACATCAATCGATCCATGTGAGAAATCGATGTCTCACATTGTGTTTTTTCTCATTTTGCTTCAAACTCCTAGTGTGAATTTCCATTTTAACTCATTCAAAGCATCTTTTAATATCATCTAAACATTTCATATCCCAACAATCTCTCCCTTTTTGATGATTTCAAAACCAAGATATTTAAAAGATGTTTTTCTTGAAAGTTTACATTTGAGCTAGCTAAGAGTTTCAAACTTGAAATTTTCAATCTCTCCCTTAGTACACGCATTTTATGCTTAACATATCCAAAACTTCCCTTTAATAAATAATCTTCTCCAAAACCAATAAATATGTTTGAAAATATCAAAACACTCCCCCTCAACCAAGCATGCATCAAATAATATCAAAAGACTCCCCCTCAACCAAACATACATCAAATGTGTGCATCATGCCAAAATTTTCAATTTGCACTAACCATTTTTATATACGTGCCAATCATAATAAAATTCTCTTTTTTACATCAATATCAAGCAATTATAACCATCAAGATCATCAAGATCAATACCAAGCAAGCAAGATCAATATCAAGAAAGCAAGTATACACTTCTCCCCCCTTTTTGAAAGCATAAAAAACAATAATCAAAGAGAAACATACAATGTCATTAAAACTTCAAAACATCACAAAGTTTAGCAAATACATAAGCCAATAATATATCTAAGCTAGAAGCTAAAAATGGGAAATGGGGATAAATAATAGATAAGAATCCTAGTCGTCATCGGATGAAAAAGTTATTCCGAGGATGCACTGTTTCATCATTTCTTTGAACTTGGAAAATCTGGACTCTTGCACCGTCACCTTGCCTCATAGCTCACCGACCTCCTATTGAAGGGTAGTAACTTGTGCTTGAAGTTTCGGAACATTTGAGCTCAAGCCACTAGGTACTCCTTGGGTGTTGGGCATGGGAATTTATGCCTCTTCCGGAGCGCCCACCTTTTCATCCGCTTCTTCTTCTTGTGCCAGTCCCTTCATAGCTTTTTTCATAGCCTCGAGCACTTGTTGGATTTTGGCCTTATCATAATAATCCTTATGCGTGATTTGGTCAAGATCCGTATCATCTACATATACTCCCGACTTAACTAGCATCCTATGAATAAGATTACTATACGGGAGTGCTTTGTTTTGCTTTGTGGCGGCCTCAATTACGTTGGTCATGCAAAGCTCTCCAAATTTTATTCTCTCTCGGTTTGCTATGTGGAAGGCAATGTAGAAATCTAAGTTGCTAGGCCTTTTTGGGACTTGCCATTGATACAAAAAGTAACTATGGCAAGTAGGGTTCGGTATACTAAGGGCATGTCATTAGTGTTTTTGGTTAGGTGATAACTTAAGAACGTCTTTACTTCGTCTTCAGTGACTTTCCATCGCCCTGTATCCCACTTCCAAACATCAAACTCAAAATACCCCTCGTTTGGTACTCCAATTAGTTCACAAATGGTTCCAACATCCCATTGAATGTGAGTTTCATCAATGAGTGTGCAATGTTAATAAAAGATCATTGATGTATTGGACCCAAAGATTTGCATAGAGAAGCCTAGTGTATCCAGTGGACATTTTGTCCATCTCTCTTGCGAGCCAAATATTCCTCCATTGTTGGACATCCAACCATTCAATTATAGGGCTGAATTCATTATTGCTTATGATATCATTTACTCTAAGCAATTTGAGGGGAATGGTTGCTCTTTCATCTCTCTCCCAT
Organism: Eustoma russellianum; assembly: GCA_036186865.1. Classification (NCBI taxonomy): domain Eukaryota; kingdom Viridiplantae; phylum Streptophyta; class Magnoliopsida; order Gentianales; family Gentianaceae; genus Eustoma; species Eustoma russellianum. The sequence continues at coordinate 2,347,259 of AP025075.1, forward strand.
TTATCATACAAACTTTGAGAATGTCTAGTAGTAGTGTACCTAACATTTCCTGGTGGGTATGGTTCCTTCAAGGCATCTTTGGCTTCCCTAGTCTTGATCCATGAAAAATTCAAGAAGTTTAGGCCACTCCTTATTTCAGCCAATACTTGGGCTTGGCTAAAGTCCATGGATTATTTCCTCCTTGATTGATTTCTCGCTTGGGGCTGAGAGGATTGTTCTTGAGGAGGATTGCTTGACCCTCCTTCTTTACTTTGAGTGGTTCTTGCCCGTTTTGTGGTGTTTTTTGCTTCTTGTTGACATGTTGAAGAAAATTAGGGCTTGAGAGAGAGAGAGAGAGAATTTTAGGATAGGATGGAGAAATTTGAAGGTAGAAAGTAAGAATCAAGTGTGGAGATGATGAAAAACCTTGATTGAGAGATGAATGGTTTTTGGAGTGAGGAGCGTTGTGTTTTTGAGGGGGTCAATCGATTTTTGTAGGTGGGAAATGAAGAAAATTGCGTTTCTAACAGAAGTTAATAGTGCAAAAATCGACCACGTCGATCGATTGATGTCAGCCATCGATGTACATCGATCGATCGATGTCAGCGATCGATGTACATGGATCTCTCAGTTTAACACATAGACCGATCCATGTATGTCTCTTTTTGAAATTTGTAATTTTGATCCTCTAAACATTGTTTAACATCCTTAATCTTGTTTAAATGGATTCGAATGTCTCAGTAGGAATAGATTTGGTAAAGATATCAACTAGTTGGTCATTGGTTAGAACAAATTCAACACATACCAATCCTTTTTTAATACAATCTCTTATAAACTGATGTCTCACTTCAATTTGGTCCTACTATGGTGTACTGGTTTTGTGCTATACTTATGGCTGATGTGTTAATCACATAGGATAGGAACTTTGTCAAACTTAACATTGTAATTATTCAAGGTGTTTAGCATCCAAAGTAGTTGGGCACAACATGAAGCGGCCGACACATTTTCGGATTACGCCGTTGAAACTGACACGCTGTGTTGTTTCTTAGAGAACCAATAGACTAAGAAATCTCAAAGGAACTGACATGTCCCGGAGGTGCTTTTTCTATCGACTAAGTTTCCGGCGTAGTCGGAGTCACTATACCTTCTTAAGTCAAAACGACCATTTTTGGGATAAAATAACTCAAAGTTCAAAGTTCCTTTCAAATACCTAAAAATACGTTTAATAGCAACTAGATGCGAATCCTTAGGCATACTTTTAAATCTATTACATAAACACACAGCATGTAAAATATCTGGTTTACTAGCGGTTAAATAAAGTAGACTACAAATCATACCCTATATTTGGTTACCTCAACCGGCTTTCCTTTTTCATATTTGTCAAGCTTTGTACTTGTGCTCATCGGTGTGCTTACACTCCTTCCATCCTCAAACTTGTAATTCTTGAGTAAATCCTTTGTGTACTTTGTTTGAGATATGTATACCCCATCTTGAGTTTGCTTGATTTGAAGTCCAAGGAAGTAATTGAGTTCACCCGTCATGCTCATCTCAAATTCTTCTTCCATCAATTTAGCAAAATGCCCACAAAGAGAATTATTAGTAGCACCAAATATAATATCGTCCACATAAATTTGAACAAGTAATTGATGGTTTCCTTGTTCTTTAATAAAAAGAGTAGTGTCGACTTTTCCCCTTGAAAACTCATTTTCAAGTAGGAAGTTACTTAATCTTTCATACCATGCCCTAGGAGCTTGTTTAAGTCCATAAAGGGCCTTTTTTAGTTCAAGTATGTGATTCGGATAATCATGATTTTCAAACCCCGGTGGTTGAGCTGCATACACTCCTTGAATTATTCCATTCAAGAAGGCTGATTTCACATCCATTTGATATAGTTTGAAATACTTATAGCATGCATATGCTAATAGTATCATAATAGCTTCTAACCTAGCTATGGGGGAAAAAGTCTCATCATAGTCTATACCTTCTTCTTGTCTATATCCTTGAGCTACCCACCTAGCTTTATTTCTAGTGATATTTCCTTTATCATCCATTTTATTTCTAAATACCTATTTAGTGCCAATTATTGGGTGATCACTAGGCTTAGCCACTAGTTCCCAAACATCACTTTGCATGGCTAATACCCAATCTTCATCATTTATAGCCTCTTTTATATTTTTAGGCTCAACTTGTGAAATGAAGGCATTTTTATTAAATTTTCTTCTAGTCAATATGCCTTGACTTGTTTCTCCTAATATCAACTCTCTTAAATGGTCTTTCTTATACTTATATGAATCAGGTAATTTGAAGTGTCTCCTCTCACTTCTTTATTTTCAACCTTAGGTTCATTTTCAAGTGGATCAATCCTAAGGTCAATGATAATATTCCTTTTTGGATTCTCAAATTTTTCTATATGACTTACTTCAATTATTTCTTCATCATCATCATTATTTATGTATAGTTCATCCTCAAGGAGTTCGCTAAACTTATATGAATTGATTCTTCAACTTTCATACTCCTTTTGTTATGTACTCTAAATGCCTTGCTATTTTGAGCATATCCCATAAAGATTCCTCCATCCGCTTTGAAATCGAGTTTATCCAAGTTACTTTGGTGTTAAGTATAAAACACTTATAGCCAAATACCTAAATAACCAATATTTGGTACGCTACCTTTCCAAAGCTCATAAGAAGTCTTTTTTAGAGATGGTCTCAAGTAAACTCTATTTATTACATGGCAAGTGGTATTTACCGCTTCAGCCCAAAAATACTTGGGTAGCTCAAATTCATTTAGCATGTCTCTACTTATTTCTTGAAGTGATCTATTTTTCCTTTCCGCAACACTATTTTGTTGAGGAGTTCTTGGAGCCGAGAAATTGTGTCCATACCCTTTGAATACACAACATTCTTGAAACTCACCTTCAAACTCACCACCTCTATTATTTCTAATTTTCTTAATTGTGTCTTCTTTTTGAATTTCTAATCTCCTACGAAGTTTTATAAACTCTTGGCATGCATCATTCTTTTTAGCTAAAAACATGACCCAAGTGTACCTATAGAAGTCGTCTACCACACAAAGGTGCACTGTTTTTTACCTAGACTTGTCGTACCAATATCTTCATACAAATCCATATGAAGCAATTATAGAGGTTTGGTGGTGGAGATTTCACTTTTCAGCTTGAAGCTTGCTTTAACAAGCTTTGTCTTTTGACAACTGTCACATAAGCCATGGTTTTCGAAATTCAATTTTGGAAGACCTTGGACCTTTTCATTTTTGCAAATCTCTTTGAAATTTTTTAAACTAATATGTCCAAGTCGTCTATGTCTTTGTTGAGTCAAATCATTTTTTGCAATTAGGCAAGAAACCTTTTGTGATATCAAATCATGTGTGCTAAATTTATAAACATCATTTTTCCTTATAGCCTTAAAAACAATTTTATCATTCTTTTTCACAATGATTTTCTTTTCACAAAAACTTGAAAATTAGCATCACATAGTTGGCTAACACTTATCAAATGATACTTAAGCCCTTCTACATATAATACATTATTAATAGTGAAAGAAGAGTTACCAATTTCTCCATATCCAAGGTTTTTGGCTCTCCCATTGCCAAAATGAACTGTTCCACCATCTTGGAGCTTGAGCTTGGTGAACAAGGTTTTGTCTCCGGTCATGTGTGTTGAACATCCGCTGTCCATAATCCATTTGGTTCCTTCTTCTTTGGCTACTCTATTTATCTTGAGAGCCTACAAAACCAAGAGATTTATGCATTGGTACCCTTTGATGGTTGGGTTCTTTAAGGTTAGCTTGTCAGCCCTTAGGCTTCCAAACATACATACTACCAAATCTAGCTCTATATGCACTCTTCACATGTCCTACTTTGTTACAATGAAAACAAGTGGGTACATGCCTTAGTTTATAAGATGATTAGTCATGTTGTGTTTTTTCTCTTATTTGACTTTTTCTTTAATGACTTAGGCTTAATGGAAGAATGTGATGAATTAAATCCTAAACTGGATTTATCATTTCCAATCCTTTGATTTCCAAGTAATTTGTCTATATTATTTTTACCATCGGTTAGTTTTTGTAAGTCTAATCTTAGTCTCTCACATTCTTTCCTAATTTCCATATTTTCAAGAGCTACGGTTTTATGCATGACGAGTATGATGTCATGATCTTGATAAATCAAAATATTCTTATCATGCAAGCTCTTGTTTTCTAATATGCATTTTTTTAAATTCTTTCTTCAAGTGTTTATATTTTAAATTCAGTTTTTCAAACTCATCTTGCAAATCTCCTATTTCATCTTGTAAATTTGAAGAGTTAGAGTTTACCTCAAGGTCATTCTCGATTGCCATGAGACAAGTATGTTGTGCTTTTGGATTCTCAACTATTGCAACAAGTCCAACATCATTGTCTTCACTTTCTTCTCCTTCCAATTCGGAGAGGAGATCATCCCACGTGGTAACTTCTGCATTTAAGGCTTTCTTATTTTGAGGAAAGACCTTCTTTTCTTACATTTGTGACTCCTTGACGTGGCAATCGGCAATGAAGTGACCGGGTCGACCACACCTATAGCAATTTAAACTTGCTTCTTTATCCTTGGGTGGCCTCTTTAAAAACTTCCTTGCTTGGTCCTTGTTTCTTGTGACCATTCTTCTAAATTTTCTCATTAGAAGAGCAACTTCCTCATCCGATTCATCGGACTCTACCACCAATCCTTTGTGTGATGCTTGTGTGGGCTTGATAGGATTCATCCTATTTTGTTCATCAATAAGAATTGCATGAATAAGGAGATTACTGGATAGCTCATCAAGGGTAAGAGTCTTGAGATTCTTTGATTCGGTGATGACGGTGACTTTAGGTGTCCGTTCTCTTGGCAAAGGGTTGAGGAGTTTTGATACAAGGTCTTCATTTGAGATTTTCTTATCCATCATGGAATGTTGACTCACTATTCGAGTGAATCAGTCGATTTTCTCCTCAATTTTTTCACCACTCTTCATTCGGAACATTTCATATTCCTTCATGAGCGTTAGTCTTTTGGCCTTTCTTACTTGATCAGTCCTTTCGTGTATCATTTTCAGTATTTTCCATGCTTCATGGGCTGTTTCAAGACCTTGAAGTCTTATGAGCTCGGTGGTGGTAAGAGCGTTTGAAAGAATATCGAATGATTTGCCATTGATGGCGAAGTATATCTTCTCTTCGTTGGTGTAGTCATCCTCATTTTTGAACATTGATCCTCCTTTTGAGTTGGTAATCATAGGAACTTCGATTCCTTTGACAACATCTCTCCATATATCAAATCCACATCCTTTCAAATGATTAGTCATTCGAAATTTCCCCAAAGAATAAATTTGGGCATCAAACAAAGGTGCTTTATTGTTTGATCCTGAGAATAGTGCAGTTGGCTTGGAAGTTGAAGTGTAGGATGAAGAAGTTGTCGTTGCCATGATCTTTAACCTTGCTACTTACAAAGATTGACCAAACAATCAATGTTAGACTCTGATACCAATTGTTAGGTTCGTAACACACTCTAGAGGAGGATGAATAGAGTGTTTGGCAAATTTGCAGAATTTTCTTGTTTGGCTCAACTCAAATGAAATTCAAAATCAAAGCAAGAATGGGAGATGAGAGTTAATGAATGAGTACACTGGATATAGAGTGGTTCAAATCGCAAATGATTCTACTCTACTACCACTTTGTTGCCAAAGTGGATTTTCAACAACTACTCTTCTTATTAAAGCTAATAAGAACAACCACAACAATACTTACACTAACAAATTAGTGTAAGCACCCACAACAACATCTTCTTGCACAAAATACCTTTGTGCAACTACAACAACATCTCTAAGCAAGAACAACTTCTTACTACCTCACAACTTCAACAAAGTTCTCTCGAGAACTTTCTCACAGTGGGTTAAAAGAAGTAGTGGAGATCACACTTTCTCACTAGTCTAAACACAAGCAAGAGATCAAATATTTATGGTTCCTCTTGTGTTACACTCACTATCTCTCAATATACAACAATGAAGAACAAAGAAAGGCTTAACAAGCTTTAAGCACTTTTACACATATGAGAGAAATATACAATAATGAAGAATGAAGCTTGATGATGGTGAAAGTATGTATTTGCTTCATCTTAGCTTCATCCATTTATAAGAGGTGTTCACCATGTTTTTAGAGCCTCCACCATGTCTTCAACTCCATCAAATGTCAAGACAATGTCGAATTAGTCATTAGCCACCCTATGGAGTAATTTGATCCTCAATAGCCAGCCTAGAATATCTTAGACATGATATAATAGTCAAGGAAGCATGTATTATGTAAGAGAAAAGTCCACAATAAATTTGAGCAAGATTTGAAAGAGGAAACACCATGAATCTCCCTTCAATTTTGTTCCAACAGTCATAAAAATTTGAATTCTGGGGGACATCGATCAACCGAAGTGTCTGGGCTGAGAGATCGATGTGCTCCAGAGAGTTTTCAGTTTTGAACCTGCTTGACATCGATTGATCGAAGTCTCCCTTGGCGAGACTGATGTGACATCGATCGATTGATGTCTCCTAGCCTGAGAGATTGATGTCTTCCAGAAAGTTTCCGATTTGGAACTGCTTGACATCGATCGATCGAAGTCTCTCCCTGAAAGATTGATGTGACATCAATCGATCGATGTCCTTCAGGCTGAGAGATTGATGTTGGACATAAAGGTTCCAAACTTGACTAGCTCCAACATGGATCGATCCATGTATCTCCTTGAGGGACTGATGTATACATCAATTGATCCATGTGAAAAATTGATGTCTCATAGTGTGTTTTTCTCATTTTACTTCAAACTCCAAGTGTGAATTTCCATTTTAACTCATTCAAAACATCTTTTAGTATAATCAAAATATTTCATATCGCAACGTAAAGCACTTCTTTATTACAATCTCATCCATTTCATGTTGAAGAAAGAAGTAGAAATGAATGAAAATGATGTGAAAGAAAATCACACACAAAGACTTCTAGGATTAAACAAACCTCTAATAGATTTTTAAAGCTAGAAACGCAAAAGAAGTTGATGGGAAAAAGGTCATGAAGTTCCAATAGATGATAGAGTTGAGGGAGTGAGTATTGAAGTAAATGATGATTTAGAGGTACTAAGGAGCAGGCTATTGAGCTCCAACATGAAGCAGAAATGTCACTACATACGCAAAGAAATCAAAGATAGATGTAGATCATCTTGAAAATGAAGTGCAAAAGCTTAAGGGAAAGGTTGCTACTCATAAGTCCAAATTTGTTCGTTACAAGGCCAAGATGAAAGCTTGTATTTCTGGCATGCACTTCTTGACAAACAAAGAATAAATTGTCCATCCTCCCACTCTTTGTCGATTTTAGCATATAGCTTCTACAAACTTGTCTGGGTTTATGTTGTATTAACTTGTGCTCGTCTTTATCTTAGTATGGTTTATGATTTGCTATCTATGTATGAATTTATGTATTGTTTATCTATATGCTATCAATATTTTATTTGGCCATAAATGATCCTCTTGTTGGTTCCTATGCGTTTTTGGCTTCCATTTGGTGATTACAAAAACGAGAGAAAAGTTTGGGAGTATTGGCATTAATATTTGACATTGGCATTTGAGAGTGTATGTTATTTGATATCTGTAAAAATGGAAGTGCTTGGCTTGGCATGGTTACGCAGCATGACGAATATATTCTTAGGGGGAGTATATTACACTGAATCATATGATAATGCATTACTTAGGAAGATCATGACTGCATTTGTTCAGGGGGAGAAAGTTGTCTTAAAAACTATGCTAAAAACTTTGGTGTTTGACAAAACAATGTCAAAATTTTTTTTTAAAACCAAAATCTTTGAAAATGTGTATAGTTTTGAAATCATAAAAAGGGGAAGATTGTTAAAGTATAGACGTTTTGATGAGTTTAGAAGATTCAAGAAATCAAAAATGTTGGGAGAAAAAATCAAGTAAGTTGGTAGAGACTTTGAAAATGACTTAAGGAATAAAGAAATGAGAATTAAGATATTGACTTTAACTAGAGATCAAAGTATACATGGATTGTTCATCGATCTCTAAAAGAGATATAAATCAATTGTTATATGTCTTGTCAAAACTAGAAACACAATGACTATGCATCGATCTCTGCACAAGTCAGTCGATGTCCTTAGTTAAGATTGGACATCGACCTAAAAAATGGATACATTGATTGAGATGTACACATCGATATCTAAAAGAAAATCATCGATCAATCGATGTAGACCTTGTCAAAACTAAAAGCACACTTACTACTCTAGTGATCTCTTTAGCCACACCTTAAGGCATTTTTTTATTCTTTTTTTGTCTTCTAAAAAACTTTCTCGCTTGAGATGTGTTTATTGTTGCAACTCTTCTAAACCTCATAACCAAAAGTGACACTTCTCCATCCACACTCAACAATCAATCTTTTATATGATACATGTTGTGGTTTTACATGATCAATCCTATTTTGCTCATCAATCAAGATTTTATGAGTTAATAGAGTTTGGGCAATTCATTAAGGGATAAGGTTTTGAGATTCTTAGACTCGATGATGATCGTCACTTTAGGTGTCCAATGTCTTGCAAAAGAAGCAAGCAATTTTGTGACTTGATCTTCATATATCTTCTTATAAGCATTGCAAGTGAATTGATCAACTGTCTTTTCAATCTTTTCACCACTCTTCATACCAATTATTTATATTCCTTCATGAGCATTAGCTTATTAAGCAATCTTAAATGGATAATCTTCAATCTTTTTTAATATTCATCGGCCGATTTCAAGTCCTTATAGTCTAACAAGCTCAGTAGTAGTTAGAGAACTTGGGAGAATGTCAAATACTATTTTCATTTATTGCAAACTTTGAGCTTATCTTCTCCGGTATCTCATCTGCATTTTTGGCTTTTTTTCTCACTCTTTGAATTTGTAATTATAGAAACTTCAATTCCTTTAAACATCGCTTCCTATATGTAAAAAACACAAGAAATACATGCATATTTGATTTGAGACATAAAGGAGAGAGAAATCACAAGAAAAAAAAACCAATAGAGCCATATTAAATTTAAAGATCGATGTCCACTATGATCGATCAATGTATATATGCTTAGAGATCGATGTCACTTTTATTATTTTGTGACATTTTACATTTGATTAGATGGATCGATCAATCTCAGAGATTGATATACATATCAATTGATCAATGTACTCATTTAGAGATAGATGTCCTGTTTTCAACTAGGACGTTGATCGATCTATACAAAGATCGATGGGTAGGCAGAGAACTTTCAATATTGAGAAAGTCTACATCGGTTGATCAATGTAGTTCCTTTAGAGATTAATGCATACATTGATTGATCAATCTAGAGATCGATATACCTTGATCTATCGGTTTTTGCTGTTTAGAGATCAATGTCCTGATTTTCATAACTTAACTCGCTTACATCATTTTCAAAACACATCTCTCTTTCTTGAATTTTTTTCAAACATATTTCTTGTCTAAACGTTCAAACTCATCAAAGCACTCATATTCCATGGTCTTGTAATAATTGAAGTTGTTTATATATGATACAATGTTCTTTGGAAGTAAATATTTTTTTTAATGTAGATACATGGTTTTATAGATGATCAGTTCTTATTAAGCGGAATCTCATTCCTTAGTATATTTCTCTTTTTAGATGAGTAAACACGGAAAAGCCATTGGATCTTATTTGCAGTTATCTATGTTCCTTGATGTGATTATATGTTATTTTTTTAAGGTCGATGTAATATTTATACTTATGTGATGGTAACATAAGATGATGAGTGTTTTTGTTTAAAATTAGGGAAAAGCTATTGCCACTACTCTTTTTTATGCTTCGACAATTTTTTTCTCCGAAATACGCACTTATCTTATAGGTAATAGAATTATATATATATATATATATATATATATATATATATATATATATATATATATATATATATAAAGTGGTGGCAACAGCCTCATCCTTAGGAGATTAATGTTTTAAGTTAATTCTATATTTATTGGTTACATTCGATCTTTTGTAATTCTTGATCTAACGGGGTTTTTGGTCACGGCGGGTTATGACTCTATCGTGAGACGTGGATCATGAAAACTATTGTATCAGAGACTAACATTATTTGTTTTAAGTTTGGAAAAATGACATTTGGTATCCATAACTATCGGAATGGTGTTTAGATAAAGTAGATTTCTTAATTCTCTTTTACTTCACTCTACAAAGATTGAATAAGATAAAGTAGATTTTCTTAATTATTATCCGGAATTTTTTTAAAAGAAAAGCCACGGAACATGCGATGTATATTGAAAAACCTCTTTTTCCCTAAAAAGGAGGTCTTTGACGTTTTTAGCCCTATGACATAAGCACTTTTGCGATCAAAAGTTTATAATTCTCATCTTACAACTATAGTTATTAATTTTTTCACTCTTTTGTACCATAAGTTTGTAATTTCCGACATACACAAACAATTATTAATTTTTTTTACTCTTCATTTAACAAGAAACGTAATTCAATTAACGATAAGTTGCTCTGTGTAATACACGCGTTTGTTTTTTAAGCCTAAAATAGAGACAAAATAACCTCGTTCTCCACACCCTTCTCGATTTTATACTCCATTAAGAAAAGAGAAGTGTCGAGAGTTGTGATAACAAGCTTTGCATTATAATCTCCATTATCCAGGGATGGCATATTTGGAAGTATTTAAATGAACAATTTTTGGCATTTTATCAGATTCTACGATTTAAAGATGGAAATAGAGATGAAGGATTAGGGATTTTATTTATGAAGAAATGTAAAATGACCCTTTTTTCTGTTTCATTTTAGGCCTGAAAAACATACGTGTATATTACACGCGATAACTTGCCATTAATTGACTCATGTTTCCTGCTAAATGGCGTAAAAAAAGAGTAAAATAATTAATAGTTATAGGTGTACACTGAGAATAGAAAACTTACAGCAGAAAAGAGTAAAAGAATTATAGTTACGGGTGCATGCTGCAAATTGCAAACTTATGGTGCAACTTAGACACAGTGTCTATACTGATCAACACCGCACCTTTTTTCTTTTTTAGGTTATCACATATTTAAGTTTTGTAGCATGCTAGACTATGATACTTATAAGCAACAACTATTTGAGTTTTGTAGAATGCTAGACTGTGATGGCAACTATTTAATTTGACATGCTTAAGTTATGGATGCACGTTGAAAATTACAAACTTATGGTACAATATAGACACAGTGTCCATAGTTATAAACATAGAATGTCCTTTTCCCTTTTAGGTCATGACATGTTTAAGTTTTGTAGCATGCTAGACTATGATACTTATAAGCGACGGCTATTTACTTAAGTCATGATTGTGTTAAGTTTGACATGTTAGGTTCGTATATTATTTCATATTTTTTACTCACTGACCTATAGACCAATAGACAAATAGTTAGAAACGAGGGTCACATATAGAGAAGGCACGGGCAGTAAAACTGGTTGGCAAATAGTTAGAAACGAGAGTCACATACAGAGAAGGCACGGGCAGTAAAACTGGTTGGGACTAGCATCACCACCGCCCCAAGGTCAACAGGTGCCCCATGGGCACCGTCAAAGAGGCCGACCATGGGAGGCAAGGGAGAACTTTCTACTATCTTACAGGGTATACTCTAGCTGATGCAGGAGAAGAAAGATCATCATGCCCAACAGACGGCTATGAATCAGGACAGAGGAGAAATGGCTGCTACTAACTACTTTCAGGAGTTTAAGAAAGGTAATGCCAGTAAGTGTCGGAGAAAATGGAAAGATATTGAATTTGGGTCAAGTTGCAAACTGTGGTTAGCAACTTATTTTGAGCTGAGTTATGATCGGTTTCATTAATGATGAGTAGAAACTAATGAGTCCTTAATTATCTACGCGACTAGTAGATAATTTTAGGCGTTTGAATCACTCAATTCCAATACCGGGTGAATGAAAAATTAATGCTCAAAGTAAGGAAAAAATATCAGCTTAGCTCGGCCTGTACCTGATGGGCTCATGTTGCAGACTGAGCTGCGGACCTGATGGGCTCAGGTTGCAGACTGAACTGCAGACCTGATGGGTTCAGGTTGTGGACTGAGCTGCGGACCTGATGGACTCAGGTTGTGGACTGGGCTGCAGGCCGGCACCTGTAACAGCGGGTCGGATCTTATCAGCTGGGGTGAAGTTTGGTTGAGTTCAAACTTCCAAATTGTTAAGATATGCTAAGGTTAAAATTTGAAAAGTTGTCGAGCTTAAACCGTACCGAGCTGACCTGAATTTGTTGTGATCTGAAAAAGAGAATGAATTCAATGGCAATCATGATTGATGATGCAATTTTGAATGAGGTGTTAGAATTGATTGAGAAAAAGAGAAGAGAATGATTATGCGGCTGTGGTTGAACTGACTGTAACATAGTGAACTCAAAAATCTCCTATAATAGAGGCCTAACTGGCCTCTATGGTCACTCACTCAGAAAATCAAGCTCTTCTCTTTTTCTCTGCGATCTCCCTCTGTAAAATTATTCTCCTGCATACACAAAAACACACTGCATTTTCAGTAATCTGAGAAGTTCAGGACTGTTTACAGGTTCGTTTGGGTTCATATGATGCAGTGCCGGTCGTCTGAACTGACTCTGTTGTATCATGAGAGACGACTGCTCTTTCTGGTTGGACACAGTATACTGGAGCAATACGTCTTAAGGACGGAGTCCTAGACTCACCTCGGATCTTTGCTGAGCTGTTAAAGTTATTGCCGAGCTGAGCTCTGCTTTGTGCTGAGCTTAGGTGTTTCTAGGGATAGAGCAGCACTATTGTTGTACAATGTTCCCAACCTGAGCTCTGCTATTTGGTTGAGAGCATTCGTTGTTCTGTAGTACTGCCGTGCTGAGCTCCACTGGTGTGCTGAGCTCGGTTGAAGCGACTGAAAGCATAACTGTTCTGTTGTGTTGTAGTGCCGAGGTCAACAGGTTGGCCGTCAGTCCAGAACACAAATACAATTGCGCTGATTGGACTGATCGATCTGTCTTCAGTTCAGCTTGGCTGGAAGGCTGATAGCACAGAACTGTTCTGAAGTGCTGTTGTACTGAGGTCGGCAGGTCGGCTAACTGTTCAGAACACAAACTCAAGTACGCTACCTGGACTGTCTTGATCTGACAGGTCTATCCGATCCGACCTCAGCTCGGCAGGTTGACCACCGCTTTATTTCACAAGCAAACAGTATTGAAGTCAATTTTATCTGAATTGAATTACTCCCAACAATAAGTACTTCCGAGCGTTGCTGGATCTAATGGATAGGTGGGTGCAAATCATTTTACCTTTTATCATCACCCTTCCCAACAAAACTATAAAAAAAGAGGGGAAGAAAAAAAGAATGCAATTGACACATAAAAAGAACTCTAAACATATGACCATGAGATTATTCTTATTGATGAAGATGTAAAATATCCTTTGGAACAACGTAATGAAAGGTCTGCTTGTATTATCCCATCAATTAATTTTAAGATTTCTTCATAAAAGGATAACTGTTAGGATGAGTAGTACTTAATCATTAGTTAACATAATATCAATCTAATTACCCATATCAGAAAGAAGAGGAGGATATGTGAAAATTAAATCTACGTTACGATTTGAGTTTGAGTCTTTTTAGGTTAAAAAACAAAGAAAAAAAATGATTAGCCATCTGATCTTTCCAATATCCTACATATGCATCTATCGTTATTCAAATTTAAATTTTTTGTAAAAATATCCTAATTGAATAATTATATTCACGAGAAGGATTCAAATTAACTTTAGTGCTAAAGGTTATTGTATTCTCACCTATCAACCAAGTTTGAATTCTATCATTCTCTCCCATGCGTATGGGGAAAAAATAAATAACACAATGAATGGTATTATATACATACATATCTATACATAGGCAAGTTTACCACAAATCTATATACATATAGTATCCTGCTTATAATAAATTAAAAAGTCAAAACAGACTCATATTTTGATAAAGGAGTAATGATAAAATTTAAAAATATATTGTATTTTTTAAAAAGAAAAATCCTAATTATGATACAAATTGAAAAAATTCTTCAAATAATTAGGATGCGTCAAAGCAGATTGTGTCTCCATTATTTATTTTTTTTCAATCCGTATTATATTTAGAGTTTTTTCTAAAAACTTAAATTTAATTTGAAATTTCTGAGAAGTAATCCTTTTGAGAAATCAAATATAAATATTGTTAGCTAATCACCGGTGGATTTTGTCTAGCGGGGCCAATATCTGGGGTTGAAATCTGAGGAGGTTGGAAATGAGGCAAAATATGAAGCTTCTAATCACGTCCCGCCACGTGTAAAAAACATTGTCAGTGGTCCCACCACATTCATTTTTTTTTAAAAAAAGACAATTTTTTACACGTGGCAAGACGTGATTGGAGGCTTCATATTTTGCCTCATTTCCAACCGATCTCACCCGAAATATCTGACGCAGACACTTGCCGACGCAATATTATAAGGGCTTATTATATTATGTTCACGGTTTTTGTTGGTTTGTTCCGTCGGCATCAGCAGCATCAGCTACTCGCTGTTCGGTATTATTTTTATTTATTTATTAATTTATTTATTCCGCTCTCCACACTCTCAAAAATATACTTGAAATCCTATATTGCTACCCGAATAAAGAAGAAACCATTGGAATCCACTGTTTCTCTTTCAACGCCGAAGAAAATCTGTCCAATCCTACGTTTCCTGGTAAGTCTTCTCTCTCGGATACAAGTGAAAACTCTACAAGGCTCAGCTTTTTCAGTCTGTTTCAATTCCTTTTCTTTAACCGATATCATTCAATGCTTAGATATTTTGTTCAATTCGGTTTTGTTGTTCCGTTTGATGCATCCATCAGTTTTGAGTTTTCTTCACTTTTTTTCTCTCGTAGTTTTATTTTTTTCTGCCTGTACATTTTCTCTCTATCGACGCTTGGAATTCCGCTCAAAAAAAAAAAAAAAAAAAGCTTGGAATTTTGATGTTTTTAAATTTATTTTCCCCGAATTATCTGTTTGAGAATATTCTCTATTGGTTGCTTCTAAATTTGGAGAAAAAAGGGAGTGAAACACAGTGTTTGAGTTCCTTGAAGGTTGAAATTGTCAGAGTCAATTTCTTTTGGTTCTTTGGTGATGCATCTTCATTGTGATTATTTCCTACGAAAATTGCCTATCATTTCAATGTTGTTGCCTGCTCCAGGAATTCAATGGCAATCATGATTGATGATGCAATTTTGAGTGAGGTGTTAGAATTGATTGAGGAATTTGTTTTGGTCAGAAGACATGAACGCCGAGAGGTTAAGCAATGGGTTGAGCAAAGAAATGACTTTTGCATATAACTTCAGTGGTTTCTACACTTGGATATTTTAATCTTTATTTTCAAGACAATTAGAGTGTCTTCAGTGTAATTTCTGCACTGAGCTTATTCGATTTCGTGGACAAATTTTTGTGGTCAATGAAATGAAATTTAATGAGTCTGATGCCTTCATTTATTTCTGCTTATTATCTTTTGATTTTGTCATGGTTGTGAATATATTCATTGGTATACTTTGTAATTTATGACATAATTCTGTTAAGTCATTATTTTGGTTAAATATGTTTGTGCATGTATCATGCACCCCTTAGTGCGTATAACCATCAAGAGATCAAAAATAGATCTTCTTGAAATGATTTGAGTTAGACGGTGATTCTTAATATTATTTTATGATATAGTAACGTATCAAGTCTTGTTTGCTATAAACTCAAGCCAGCTACTGGTTTGGCGGCATTATTTGTTTTCATCCCCAGTCTTTGCCGAATGCTACTAACTGAAGAGCATGGATATGGACAAGGAAGATGGATATAACACCGACAGAGCATTGCACTGACATGTGTTATTCCTTAACAAGTATGACTTGACACGAAGGGTTGGGGTCAAATCTCCATCAGTTACATGCTTATGTGACAACTTTAGATTTGCCGAACAGCATTCTGTTCACTGATCATAAAGGATACCGCAGATATGAAATATTATTTACAGAAAATATAATAATAAATTCTGGTGTAATCTTATACAATACATTGGTTTCTGAATTGCAATATCAAAAGTTAGCAAAATAATTAGAACCAACATGATTTCCAGAATTAGGTAGATTCAATCCAGAATGCGGTAGTGAGTTAGAACTATTTTATAACACTTCTATTGGTGGTTTAGCTGTTGCTGCCCTTGGACAACAAAATATGAGCACAAACAAGATAGAGTATCACATCATGCCTGATGTCTGGCAAGTGATATTTACTTTTGCAATTTTTAGATTCGGTTATGAAAAAAGAGGGAACGAGCAGTATTCCTTTTTCTAATAAAACAAATTACACTTCTTTCTGAGGTGCACTACATGAAAAAGGAACAAAAATTTAGTTACCAAAAAAAAAAAGAAGGAAAAAGAACAAAAATTTACTAATGTGCCATGCGTTTCATTAAGGAGAATGATGTTTAGTAGTTTCCAGTCACAACCTGGCTGCATTTTAGCAGAGAAGTACTCCCTTAGATTGGTATAAGGAATATGATCAAGTGAAAAAGCAGGAGTTGGTTTTCTCATAAGAAAAAAAAGGGCCCAAGTAAAAAGGAAGAAAGGCACATGTTGGTGGTGACCAATAGCGTGATGAACATTCTCTACTTCATTACACAACATCCCTCTGACTCGGCCTCTTTTTCTCCTCATGCTATTTTCAGAAGTTTGCCATTAACTTTCAACCAGTTAAAGCATGTAAATTTATGAGGAACCTTTATCTTCCAAAATCTGAACCAATTAAAGGATATATAATCAAATTCATTGTTTTTATTAGAAAAGAATAGTCTGATTGTGCTGAAAAGATTCCATTTGCACTGAACGCCCAAGCTTTGCTGTCTTTTTCATTAGCCAATCCATGAGACAAATGCCTCTTATCTTACTAATCACTTCCCCCTGAATTTGTGTTCCAGTGTTGTTTATATCCTAGTTCCTGTTGATTCCTGTATCTTCTTTAACCTTTTTATTTTTATAACTCTTTACTTTCTCTGCCTGAATCAGCTCAGGCAAAATTTTTGGTGCTCACCCAAGGCTGATTCCTTATTCTTATTCTAAAGAAGACTACACGCACCCCCCTCCCATATGCATACATATATGCATATATCGATAACATATGCAAAATTTATCAATTAGATTTACAAAAAAATCTTGGCCTTTTTTGTCGTCTCTCTATATGTGTGTGTGCGCGCGCTTGTGTGTACATACATATATATACATATACATATACATATACATATATACACATATACATATACATATATATACATACATATATGTATATATGTATATATGTATATATACATATATATACATTTACATATGTATATATACATATATATATACATTTACATATGTATATATATATATATATGTATATATATGTGTGTGTGTGTGTATATATATATATACATATGTATGTATACACACATAGAGACACACATACAACACTTAGCACTTTTTTTTTTCTTTTTTCTCTTTCAGCAATCTATAGTGTAGGAGGATATCAGGCCTCTCCTCAGGGGTACTCTTGGCTGATTTTTGGCAAAGCTACTTCCTTTTATTTCTTTATTTTACTTTTGTGGAATCTAGTTGGCGAAGTATATTGAATATTTTTCTGGAAGTTTATGTCTTTGTATTCTTTTAGAACCTTACAAAGGTAGCTAAGAGGAAATAATGCTTCCAAAGTCCGTGAGTCCTGGTAAAGAAGAAGCAAATCCATACAATGCCCAAAATTCCTAAGCATGTGCTGAGAATTAGTGTAATGCAACGGACACTAATTCGTTATCACCAGTTACACTGGAGGCTAGTGCTTCATAAGCGTCGTCCTTAGAGCACTCCATGGATGGTAAATCACACTCTGATAATAGACTGAATGATGAAGATGAGGACGCTGCTGTCCTTGCTGATAATACATTAAATCAACAGCCAGGTACCTTTTGTGTGCTTCTCTTGTAAAATTTTATTTTTTTCCCCTTCTGTTTATTTTCTTTCTGAAACCAGGAGAATGTATGAAAAAAAAAAGGAAAGATTAGTCATATTAAATAGGAACGTCCGTGATTGTTGTGGTTATATGCTTTTTTCTTGTATGACTGCTTTTCGATGCATAATAATCTACTTGGTGGACTTCTTAAAAAAGTATTCAATCTTTCTGACTCCTTGGAATTAGTGTCCCTCTGGAAGTAAAAGTAGCATTGATGCCTGATATGAATCAGGTTTATGTAGGGTACACCTAGTGAACTTAAATGGCCTGACTCGTGAATTGACATGTGCTAAGAGCAAAGCTCAATAAGTGGCTCGACACATGGAGAACACAAATAAAGAGGCTCAATACGTGGACAACACAGATACTCTGATAATATTGACGAAAGAAACCAAACACTGGATCTTGAGATACCATGTTGAATTATTGGACCACCTAAATTTAAGTTGATGTGCAGATTCTTAATTAATATATTTAGACACTTAAACAGTTCAATGAGAAATGAGGGCAAAGTGGAGAAGCATATCATCATGTGCCTGGAGCACAGATTTATAGAAGTTTCACTCGAACAGATCGAGTATTTTGCTTGATGTTTCGACTGTATTTCTTTATCAATTGATGAGGACGCTCGTTGCTGCAACGTTTAAACCATAGTAGTCTATAGACACGTGAAACATATATATATATATATGTATATATATATATTTGTAAACTAAATTCAATATATATGTAAATGGAGTTTCATTGTGGTGCTGGCAAATTGATCTTGCTAGAAGCAAAAGAAGCCATAAAGTCTGACGGTAATCTAGAATTGCTTCCAAACCAAAAGAGAAGCCAACAGCCTGAATGTCCTAGCAGTTACATAGGAAACAATATAGAGGCACAGCTTGAGTATAAATTACAATCAACTGGACCTCAGAAAGATGCAATTGCCTTTAACCAAAAGGACCCAGAACTTCTAGTCTGTACACATATCTCCTGCAAGTTCCCAATTTGTTTCAACATATTAAACGCGGTACTCATAAGTAAGGGTGAGGACACTTATATGAATGCTAAATGTGAAACGTGCTGCATCTAGGTCTAATCGAGTCCTGTGTCTTACGAGTGTTACATTGGAGCTTTTATTTAAAAGGAAACAGTAACCTTTTACTTGACTTCTGTGTATATGTTTGACTAAAGGATACTATACTCCCAGGCCCAGCATATTGCTGACCTACTCTATGTATGGTCATGTTTGGTAGAAGTAAATTATTGCATTCTAGACATGTGGTTTAAACATGAGGATTCAAGAACCTGATTTTGCCTCTTGCTGTTGGTCTTTAAATTAACATAAATTCTATATTTCACTCCATGTTTAAATTGCATGACAGACATGGGATTTGAACATGATTCATGGTTTTAAAGTCTGTAAATTATCATAAAATCTATGCGGGAGTATCCACCATATGATTTTGCTTGGTAAGTTTAGTAGGAAAATTTAAAGAGAATGAATGAGGATAAGTTTTGAGACTGTTGTAGTGGCAAAATTGAAATGCTGGTTGCTATCCAATTAAGTACATTTTGAACGCTAGTTGTTTGAGAATTTGAAAAATGATTCACTCAAACATCAAGGATTATTGATGATGGTGGGTAGATAGGACAAGTTTCTGGAAGTTTTATAGTTTCTAAGTCCTTGGTCATGAAACCTGATTTAAAAACAGGAGATGACACACTTATAGTGCAACTTTTTCTACAGCTGGGATTGTATGGTAATGTGAGATCTCCTTGGCACGACACTTATTGGTATAAAATGTCCCTTCCATTAGATTAATGCTTGACTGCTAAACGAACAAAGGACCAGTTTTAGAGTTTCTTTTCTATCTCCTTTTCAGAGAACCGGTGCATACGGTGGGGGGCAGAGGTTGGGTGATTAGCTAGTGAAAAGTGAGATTTTGAAGCTATGTCAAAATAGATTCACTGGTTTGGACAAGGTCTCTCTCTCTCTCTCTCTCTCTCTCTCTCTCTCTCTCTCTCTCTCTCTCTCGGAAATTCTCAGTCAAGGAACAATGTTATAAGTTTGCTTGGAGTTTGAAACAGAGTGATTGAAGAAAATAGATCATTCAGAGATAAATTATATCCTCCTTGATGCATCAGACTTGAAGTACTTAGGTTTTGGAGGTTTTTTCTTCTGCGTGTAAATTAAACTATGTGGGAAAGTTCAATTGGACTTATATTTTGGGATGCAGGTATTTAACTTTTAGGGCGTTCTCAATTTAGGGAACCAATTATCATTTGGCACTGATGTCTTTAGTATAGTGGTTTGAGAGAAATATCTCAATCAATTTCTTGAAATCAAATGCTATTTAAAGTATTTAATTTCAGCTGGTAATTATTTTCAAAATAATAATACTTTTTCAGAATATGCATCAAATATGCTGCCAAGTGGTGAGGGAAGCCTTCCGCAGCAAACTCAATTTGAACTTGTTGGGCATTCAATTGTAAGTAAAGTTTCTGTGTTCTTTTTTTTTTCAGTAGATTTTCTTCAAACTGATGCCAAACTTCTCCCTCTCCGTGGCAAAATCATGTGTTTGTGGTTCTCATGCAGGCCTGTGTTCCCAATCCTTATCCTGATTTCTATTATGGAGGAATGGTGGCACCATATGGACAGCCATTGGTTAGTGAAACTTTGTATTACATGACATTCAGTGGTTAGGTTTTTCTGTCCCTCTTGCCCTATCAGCCTCCCTGTTTGTGGCATGCAAAAGGCACTTCAAACATTTAAGTTACCAGATGCTATTTCAGGGAAAATTCTCATATCTTCAGATTCAACTGATAATCTTTTTCCCACCAGAAGCGGGCATGTTTTGCTGTTAATTATTGTTGTTGCTTTTTTTTTTTCCTTTCTTTTGGGATCTGCTTATCTTAATGGAACCAAGTTACTTGTATCTTATTATCACAGGTTTCCTGCAATTCTTTTGTTTCTCTTTTAGCTTTCAGTCTTAAAAGTTGGTATGATGTTCAAACTAAGTCAAGGTGTCTTTCATTCTTTTGCCCTCCCTGTATCACAATGTGTGCCTCTTACTGTCCATTCCACTTCATGAAATAAATAAACGTTACAAGGCCAAGGACCCAGTTCGTAGTTTGCCTGTTTTAGATCAAGCACATGAGTATATGCAGGGATCACCTATACTTTGAGCATGTGCTGAACTTCGATAATGATTTCACTGTAAAAAGGTGAAGTAGATTGCGTTATAAAGCCTTGATTTAAATTTTGAAATGTGCCTAGACTTCTTTAGCTAAGGCTCCTCTTATATGATGTTGTCTCCAGCACCAGTTAGTTGTGTGGATCCCCTCAGAACCAATCAAATGTCTCAATATGTTGTAGGTTAACATCGTCTCCTTATAGATGATCCTTTAGGTTGTTTTTTCAGTGTAGAGTCTAATCGAAGTGACGACAAAGATTGGTAGAGTTGGAATGGTAGTGTAGAGAAGTGCATCACCTTTGTTTCAGTACTCATGATCCCTATTCCTACTGCCTAGTTTGCGTTGGAAATGTTCTCCAGCAAATGATGACGGTCATGAGTTTGGTTGATCCGCTTTATAAATTAGAGGAAATTCAAGCAAACTCAGATAATTTTCGTTCTGATTTGCTGAGAATTTTTTCCTTTATTGCTCATAAGAATTTTACATTTTGGAGTCTGCATTTAATTTTTTATCCTTTCTGGCTAGATATGTATAAGGAGAACTGTCTCTAACCTAAATTTTGTGTTCGTATCTCATTTGTAGTGTAGTACTCACTCTTACAAAAACATTTATCATGTGCGTGTGTACTCTCTGGTTCCTGGAAAATGAATGAAATGAAAGTAAAGCTGGTTCCTTTCCTCCCACATGAAGGTACATAAGAGTGCAATATAGTCAAAGTCCTCTGAAGCCAACGATTTTCCCTCTGTTGCATGCTTGCTCTCGTTTTTGCATATTTGCTTTTTTCCCCTTCATATGATACAAGTATAAATGGCCTTTTAGGTAATTCAGGGAATATGTTTGTCTTTGATTGTTGCATGTCAATTATGCCAGCTATCTGGAATGATAAATACACGTGTTTCCAACCATTTTTCTTGAACCATAGCTTTATCTACTTTGCTTAATGTGTGCGCAAAACTTTAAGTGTAAGATAACCTTTGTTGGTGTCTTGAAATAATGTGTCTTGAAATAAATGTAATCCCCAGTTATAACAACGAGACGCTTAAGTTGGATAATTGTATTGGTCAGGTACATCCTCAGTTACTCCATACAAGGATGCCTTTGCCCCTTGAAATGGCCCAAGAACCTGTCTATGTCAATGCAAAACAGTATCAGGCAATTTTACGGCGAAGAGAGTCTCGTGCTAAAGCAGAGCTTGAAAGGAAGCTCATAAAAGTTCGCAAGGTTGGTTCTTCCTCATTTTGGTCTGTTATTTTGTGGGCTCTGTCGTTATGTTTTCAAGGTTCTCATATAGTATGAATGTGTCCTGGATGAATTGAGAATCTAAGAATGTGTTGGAACATGTTATTTATTAGAAAAGTAGGGGAGGCTGGCTGTCAATATTAACTTCTGGAGCAATTTGGCCACTTCCTGCTTCAATTTAAAGTTCTTCTGACTTCGGACTCACAGCGTTGGAGCGTTCGTTAAGCAGGATGTAGCATTAGACTCCCTTTCTCAACTTACTCTAGGAAGACAGATTCCAGTGGAAGGATGAGGCAAATTGTGCTTTTCACACCAAAAGAGCTATATAATTACTCCATCATATCCTTGAAAGTGGTACTATTATGTATGTTTAATATAGATGAACAGGAAGTTGCTCTAGCTTGGTGCTGTTCAGGTGCACGAGGACTAGCTTTCTGCATTTATAATCAAAGATGCCGCAGTACAGGCAGGTGTTTAATATTTATATAGCTGAAGAAATATTATTCATAAACTTAATTTCAAATAGAAATCATCAGAAATGATCTCTTTTTACAAGGGTATGGGCCTGAAGACATTGGCCATAAGTGGCCCAGGAAGCCAACGACTATAATATTAACAGCTAGACTAACAACTATATTTCTAGTCACCAAACTAGCGACTTATTACATGAAAATAAGCCTATAATATTGTATTTTCTATGCATATATGTGTATAAACTGTGTATAAAGTGTGTACATATATGTGTATATACAGTCTTAGTGTTTATTTCTAAACTTTTCCTCAAGTTTGGTGTATATGTTAATTCAATCAAGCTTGATAGCTAAAATCAGGAACAGTTGTGTAGCGACTTGCTTGGTAAATATGCCAGAAACTTGATCTCTTGAGAAAACATGCTCTAGTCTGATGACTTTGTCTTCAATCTTCTCTCTATTAAGTGCCTATCTATTTCAACATATTTGAACTTGTCATGTTGAACTAGATTTTCTGTCATATTAATTGTTGAAACATTATCACTATAAATCCTGATTGGTAACGTAACTGTTTGTCTGTGCTCTTCTAGGCTCTTTTTAGCCACAATCCTTCACTTATCCAATTGCTAATCTCTCAATTCTGCATCTGCATTGCTTCTGACAACCACTGGCATTGATCAAATTACCCTATATATAGCTTCCATATCTAGTTGTTGATCTCATGTCTGTTTTTGACCCATCTTTATCTGCATCTGTGAACATCTTAATGTCCCTATTATCATGCTACTTGAAGTATAACTCTTGACCTGATGCTGCTTTTAAATACTTGAGAATCCTGAAAGCAGCCTTAAGATGATTATTTGTAGGATCATGCATAAATTGACTTACAAAACTAATTGCATAACATATATCAGGCCTAGTATGAGATAAGTAAATAACTTTGCCTACTAGTTTTGGATAACTTAGCCTATCTGTTCGAGTTCTATCACATAATTCTCTAGGTTTGTGTCCAGGTTCTACTGGTGTAAGGGTGGCTTGCAAGCAAGCATCCAAGTTCCTTGTAAGTCCAGAATATATTTTCTTTGAAATATACTCATCTCAGTTTTAGTCGTTCATAAAATACTTAAGTCTTCCTAAATCTTTAATACCAAACTTCTTAGATAACTGCTCTTTGATCAACTTAATACCATCTAAATCATCTCCTTTAAGAATGACATCATCCATATAAATAAATAGAATAGTTATCTTATCAGTTTCAGCATATTTAAGAAATAGTGTATGATCACTTTGACTTTGTTTAAAATTATACTGTATGACAACCTTTGTAAATTTTTTAAAGCATGTCGTGGTGACTGTTTATAGTGATTTCTTCAGTCTATATGTCATTTTACTGTTTGAGTCATTCCTAAATCCAGGTGGAATATCTATAAATACCACTTCCAGTAGATCTCCATTTAAGAATGCATTCTTAACATCTAGGTGAAATAATTCTCAATCCAAATTTACTACTAATGAAAAAAATAACCATGACAGTATTTAATTTTGCCACATGTGCAAAGGTTTCTAAATAATCAATCCTATAAGTTTGTGGGAAACCTTTAGCTATTAATCTTGTCTTAAATCTGTTGGTAGTCCCATCTATGTTGACTTAATAGTAAAGACCCATCTACAACCTACTGATTTAATTCTTTTACTAATAGGTACAAGCTCCCAAGTCGCATTTTTCAGCAGTGCATTCATTTCCACATAAAAGTCTTTCCAATGTGGAATCTTGTATGCTTCTATTACATTCTTAGGTATAGTGTAATTGTCTAAGGAACTGGTAAATGCCTCATATTGTGGACTGAATTGGACGTACGTTATTTGGTTTTAAAGGATGATTAGTACACTCCTTCAAACCTTTTTTAAAGGAAATAAGACTAGTATCTATAACATGTTCTGGTTCATAAGATTCAGAGTTAGTTTCATTCCCTGTGTTTGATTGACTACCAATATCTACTTGTGTATTTCTCCTAGTACAGACAATAGTTATAGGTAAATACACACTAGAGTTAGTTTCAGGTCTTCCAGATACATTATCAGACAATGACTCTGCTGTTAATTCCAATGGTGATGTTCTTCCAATGTCAATTATGCGTCAGAAATCACTCTGATCAAGTTTACTTGTTGCTGATCCAGGTGTCGTTTGATAAAATGCACTTTCTTTATCAAATATAACATCTAAAGTAACAAACTTTTTTCTGGCCGTAGGACAATATTACTTATACCCTTTCGGAGTTCCTGAATAGCTCAAAATCCTACTAATCAGTTATCATAAAAATATAATCAATTATCCTAAATATATTTTATTTAAGCGTAATGACGAGATTTATTGTCCCTTTCATGACCCATGGCCCAGTATGTCACTTAGTTAGCATTTTTAGAACAAATTGAGGGCGAAAAATTTCCCAAGGGACCCGCTTCGCATCCTAAAGAGGAGGCACTAGAAGGAATGTCTTCTGATTATACTAACAGGGAAAAAGGGGAAGAAATGAGATACACTTTCTTGACGTATAATCTAGTTTACTTCTATGATGGGGTGGGATGTGAATATTTGTTATACAATCAATAATGCTTATACCCTTTATAAGTGCCTGAATAGTCCAGAAAGATACACTTTCTTGACCTATAATCTAGTTTAAAAGGTAAAACAGATAATAAGTTTGTAGGATAAAAGAATTCTACCGGAGCCTGTTTAGGGGTCTTATAAGGCAACAATCTTGATGTCGTTCTTTTAATCAGATAAGTAGCTGTGATAACAGCTTCACCCTAAAAAAACTTTGGCACATTTATTAAAAACGTAAATCCTCTGGTGACTTCCAGTAAGTTTTTATTCCTCCTTTTTGCTATTCCACTATGTTGTGTGTGTATACAAGATGTTTATTGATATATTTCAGCTTTATTCATAAAATCCTTAACTCATTTGTATAAGTACTTAGTTTCATTATCAGATCTTAAGGTTTTTACTGTGACACCAAACTGATTTCTAACTAAATCAAAAAAAGTTCCTGAAGATTTGTCCTTCTTCAGTTTTATTTTTCATTGAGTAAGTCCAAGTAACTCTTGTGTGACCATCAACAAAGGCGATAAATCATCAAGTGCCATTAATGTTTAGTGATTCGTGAAGGACCCAAGATGTTTGAGTGCACTAAATTAAATGGTTGAGTAGTAGTGTATACTTTTATAGGATATTTGCTTCTAGAATGTTTTACTAACTGACATACTTCATAAAACACATCCTTAGGATCGAATTTCCGTGAACAATTCTAGCATTAATTTCTTTAAGTACACAAAATTGGATGCCCAATCTCTTATGCCAAAGCAAAATATTATTAGAACTAGATTTGACACTATTACATGAATAACTCTAGCTACACTATTTGTCTTTCTGGACTGTTCTGGTTCTCCAGCTTGTAAAATGAAGAGATCATTTAATTCTTTAGCACTGCCAATTATCTTCTTCAAAGGTTTTTTTTAAATAACACTTTGAGGACGAGAACCATGCAAAGCACTCATTATCTTGGGTTGTCTTGCCTATTACTGTCAGGTTGAAATTTAAACAGGGCATATGCAACACATTATATGAAGTTAATGTATCTGTTAATTTAATCATTCGTTTTCCAGTAACTTGTATATATACTTCATTGGCTATCTTAACTTTTTTAGGAACAGAAAATGGTTTATAACATTATAGGAGATTACTATGACTTGTCATATGATCTTATGGGAAACTGTACCGATAATTGTGCATTTATTATCCTCAATATCCGTTGCTCTTAGAGAAGTGGAAAGGACAGCTAACTTTTTTTTTTTAGCAAAAACAATTTATTCATGTAATTATTTCATAGACTAGCCGTTTTTTACTTTCTTTAAATAATCTCCTGTAATCTTGTTTTTGTGGCATGGAATAATAACAGAGAAAAGTGGGCTATTACTTTCTCTACATGTCTTTTCAGTTTCTCTCTCTGCTTCCCTTGAAAACTCCATATGGCATCAGAGCCACTAGCCGACTGTCACCTTCGTTCTGTTCCTATCCTCTTTTCTTAATTCTTGTCAAATATCTTGTTTCCTCTCTGCAACACCTCATTGCTCCTCCAGACTTCAAAAATCCGATATCTTTTTTCCTTCTCTGCAACCCCTCATAGCTCCTTTAGACTTCAAAAATCCGACCCCTGTTAACTACTTTGCGGCAGAAGGCAAACAGAATCTCCGGCGGATGTAAAAACTTTTTTAATCTTTCCCTTAAACTCAAATCTGTCAAACTCATTCCAAGGACCTCGCAAGGGCTCTGTTGATTCCTCTCCTTAGAAATTCAAATTTTTTTTTTCTTTGACAGGTCCCTGTTGATTCGTCCCCTTAGAATTTCAAATCAGAGTCTCAAAGGATGTTTCACACATTGAAACTGAGGAAACATCATCCTGAACCTCTGGCTCTAACTCCAATCCGATCATCCCAATTCTTCCAAATGACTCTATAATCGTTACTAATCTAAAACTCACTGGGCAAAACTACCTTACTTGATCCAACGCGATGGAGATGATAATCAATAGCAGAAGGAAGGAGAACTATATCCTTACGGAAGTAACTGCTCCTCAGCCATCAAACCCATGATATAGGATATGGAAGATTGAAAACTCCATGGTCATGTCCTGGCTTATAATAATTGAAAATAATTTTAAGGTTTTCAAATTTTCAATTATTTCCTCTGCCTAAACGCGTGGTAATTGCTAATGGAAATTCACTCTTGGTCTTATGAATCGGAACAATCAACATAACTAAAACCTTAAAATTAAAGGAAATATTATATATCCCCACCTTATAATTGAATCTAATCTCGATTGGAAAAATAACACTTGATAACAATTGTTTTGCGTGGTTCTCGCCCTCTGAATGTTACTTTCAGGAGAGAACTACGCTGAAGGCGATTGACAGTGCTAAAAAGTCTAAAGGGCTATTTATTCTAAAGGGGGAGCGGAACAAATCAAGCAAGGGAGAAATCATTAGAGACTATATGTGGCCTACCAGTTTTGGTTGCACTAGCACTAAAGATAATCATAGGAGTATCATGCTTTGGCATTATCGATTAGGTCATCCAAATTTCATGTACTTGAAAAACTTATTCCTGTACTCATTATAAATGTCGATGTTAAAGATCTTACTTGTGATGCATGCTCATTAGCAAAAATAACAAAAAAATATGTATCCACCTAGACCTTACAAAATAAGTCATCCGTTTAATCTTGTGCATTCAGATATTTGGGGACCATCTAGGGTCGCTAATATCAATGGACCAAAATGGTTTATCACGTTTATTGATGATCACACTAGAATCACTTGGGTATACTTGATGAAAACAAAAATGAGGTTGGACGAATAATTGAAACATTTGTAAATTTAATACACAATCAGTTCGATGTCACTATTAAAACCCTTCTGATAATGACGTTGAGTTTTTTGATTCTGAGGTTCAAAACTTTCTTACTCATCGAGGAATACACCATCAAACTTTCTGTGTATACACACCTCAGCAGAATGGGGTTGAACAGGAAAATAGACACTTGAGGTTGCCGGAGCGATAATGTGCTCCATGATTGTACCCAAGTTTTACTGGGATAGTCCGTTCTTACTGCTACTTATCTAATAAATCGAATGCCTTCACAAGTATTAAATTATAAATCTCCCAGAGAAAAAATTGCTTGAGATATATCCTGCCATGCACTTACTCTCTGAAATCCCTGTAAAATTGTTTGGGTATGTTGTGTATGTCCTTATCCCCCCCCCCACAACAAAGGGAGAAGCTGGATAAACGATCACATTGCTGTATCTTGATTGGATATTTTTAGACTCAAAAGGGGTACAAGTGTTATTGTCCAGTATCTAAAAAGATATTTGTCACTCTTGATGCACATTTCAGTGATCACAACTCTTACTACATATCCCAAAAGGATTCCTCTCCTATGACTACTAGACACGATGATTATTGGAACATAATCGAGGTTGATTCCTTGACACCAGATACTGCACAAAATGAATCTTCTTAAACCATAAACTCAGAATCCATAACGATACCTGAAGTATCCAAGACAAGGAGAGAATTCTAAACTCACATACAAACACCCCTTCATATCATAAAAGTTACTTGAGAAGATCCAAGGATATTCCTGAAGAAACTCCTTCACATTTACCTCCAGAACACTTACCTTCCTCAATTCAAACTCAAGACGATAGACCTATTGCCTTACGAAAAGGAACTTGTGAATGCACGAAACATCAACTCTATAACTTTCCTGTATATGACCGTCTCAATCCACATCTCCAAGCACTAACCACTTCACTAGACACAATATGTATCCCCAAAAACATACATGAAGTTCTCACCATACCAGAATTGAAACATGCTGTGCAAGAAGAAATGTTGGCTTTACAAAAAAACAGAACTTGGACCCTAGTACAGAGACCATCTTATGCTAAACCAGTTGGTTGTAAATGTGTGTTTTCAGTCAAGTACAATGCAAATGGAACAGTAAACCGATTTAAAGCTCGCCTCGTGGCAAAAGGGTTTAGTCAAACTTATGGTGTAGACTATTAGGAGACCTTTGTGCCGGTAGCCAAACTTAATACAATTCGAATCATCTTCTCCATAGCCATCAATTTCGACTGGGAATTATATCAACTTGACGTAAAAAATGCATTTTTAAATGGACATCTCAAAGAAGATGTCTATATGGAAATTCCACCAGGTTTCAAAAATAAAAACAATGAATACATGATATGCAAACTAAACAAATCACTATATGGGCTTAAACAGTCCCCACGAACTTGGTTTTACCATATTCTCACAATTAGTCAAAACACTTAGGTTTAAACAAGCCTATAGTGATCACACACTTTTTTTACTAAATACAAAGTCTAAGTCAATAACTGTCCTAATAGTGTATGTGGATGGCATTACACTCACAGGAAATAATGAAAGTGAATTAAAAAACACCAAAGAAAAACTTTCAAAAGAATTTGATGTAAAAGACTTGGGCAGACTACGATACATCCTAGGAATGGAAGTCAGTCGAACAAAAGAATGCTTGTGCATTTCACAGAGGAAATACATACTTGACTTACTGAGAGAAACAGGTATGCTCGGTTGTAAACCAGCTCTCGCTCCTGTTGAATCAGGACATAAGCCCATGAAAGAGTGGGACAACACATCCACAGATAAAACAAGCTACCAAAGGCTTGTTGGAAAACTCATTTACTTATCACATATTAGACCTGATATATGTTATGTGGTAAGCTTTGTTTCTCAGTTGATGCATGCACCCACTAACTAAAATCTCAAGGCTGCTTTAAGAATTGTCAGGTACCTAAAAGGAGCACTGGGACAAGGTCCATGTTTTAGAAAAAATCAAGAACGAGGTATACAGGTCTACACAGATACTGATTGGGGAGGATCAAAGGCCGACATGAGATCCACAACCGGCTATGCAACATATCTATAGGGAAACTTAGTCACATAGCACAGCAAGAAGCAAGATGTAGTATCCAGAAGTAGTACAGAAGCAGAATTACGTGCTCTGGCTCTTGGCCTTTGTGAAGGACTATGGATAAAACGTGTTCATCACTGAACTACAACAAGAATTTACTCTACCAATCAACTTATACTTTGACAATATATCCGCAATCAACATGGCAGAAAATCCTATTCTGCACGACAAATATAAACATGTGGAAATTGATCGACATTTCATCAGAGAAAAACTCGAAGACAACACCATACAAATGCATCATGTCACATCACAACAATAGATTGCAAATCTGTTTACAAAGCTTGTATCAAACAACATCTTTCTTACACTCATTGTCAAGCTTGGTTGTATAAACATATACACCAAGCTTGAGGATAGTGTGGAAAACTCTACAGATAATTGTGCATTTGTTAGCTTCAATATCCGTTGCTCTTAGAGAAGTGGAAGTGACAGCTGACTTTTTTTTAGCAAAAACAATTTATTCCTGTTATTATTTCATAGACTAGCCGTTTTATACTTTCTTTAGATAATCTCCTGTAACCTTGTTTTTGTGGTGTGGAATAATAATGGAAAAAGTGGGTTATTACTTTCTCTACTTGTCTTTTCAGTTTCTCTCTGCTTCCCTTGAAAACTCCATAGATTTGATGGCCCAGAATCAATAATCCAAAAATATAACTTACTATTTGATAAGTTACCTGTACTTGCCAGAGTAGCCTGTATTGGTGTAGATAGTAACTCGTTGTTGACTCAGTAGATGGATTAAAGCTTCTGACTCTATGTTGGTAAAGTGGAACTCCCATGCATTGTGTTAGTATTTCCATGGCTTCTTATTTGAGTTTGCACTGTGAGATTTCTGTGATCTCCAGGGGTTGGTTGGTCTTAGTGTCCTTTCTTCTTTTGGTTTTCCATGGAGCTCCAACATTTATCGATTAAATGTCTAGATTTCTTGCAGTATCTGCAGAAAGGTATGTAATTATGGCCAGGAGTTCATGCTCTCTAGGATATAAGTATTGAACCTTGATGGTTAGAGGCATTGGACTGAGATCCAGTATGTTCAGTTTGAGATTTTTCTGTTATTAAAGCTGATCCCTCAGTTGCAAGAGGAGTGAGTGATCCCATGACAAGTTTAATTCTGCTTTTCTCAGTCTTATTTCAGAGAAAGCAGTATTTGGACTTGGCAGAGGTTTAGTGCCAAGTATTCTACTACTCACAACATCAAAATCTTTATGAAGTCTAGTTAAACATCTGAAAACTCTTTTGGTTTCAGTAATGCTTTTGTAAAGATGATCATCAACTTGACAATTCCACTTATATGTCTAAAAGATGTCAATTCTGTTGTCGGATTCTTGTCAATTGACTATAATATTTACTCACAGGTAGGTCTCCCTGATTAATGTCTTGAACCTGTGCTTCAAGTTCATACAACCCTGACTTGTTATTCTTTTTTGGGTATATTGCTTTTGCAGTTGACTAAATCTCAACTGCACTGGCATAAAGTATGAAGTTATCACTTATATCAGGGGTCATTGACCCCATAAGCCACGACATTATCATGGAGTTTTCACATTTCGAGACTCTAAACTCTGCATCTTTAGGGGCAGGTGATTACATCTCCAAAGATATAATCCTCCTTGCTTCTACCATTGATGAACATTTCGACGGCCCTATTCCATGACAGGTTGTTGTTTCCAGTAAGTTTATGGTTAGTAATCATGATAGGAGCTCCATCAAAGGTAGAAGAGGAATTGCACTCTGCCCCTGAAGGTTGTTCTAAGAGTAGAAGTTGTTTTAGTTTCACTAATTTCAGGTGGGAATATAGCCATCTTTAAAATACTTTTTTAAAAAGAAAAAGAAGATGATGTTGGCTCTGATACTATATAGAAAGTTGAGAAGTATTATTTATAAACTTAGTTTCAAATATACAAATAATTCTTTTTATGTGTATCACACTGTCTGTAGACAGTGGCCATAAGTGGCCCAGGAAGCCTACGGCTATAATGCCAATTGTTGGGCTAATGGTTGTATTGGTCTAGTCATCGAACTTGTAACTTATAACATAAAAAATAAGCCTATGACAGTGTGTTTCCTATGTATGTATATGTGTATAAACTATTTATAAAGTGTGTACATGTGTATATACAGATGTATTTTAATGTTTATTTCTACATTATTTTTAGTTAATCACTTATATGGGAATCTCTTCCATGCTAAGGCACCAAACTAGATTACCAGGAGGTTGAGCGGAGGCAAGAAGTTGATACAACTTTAGTGGTTATTAATGGCCTTTTGCTTGGGCCTGCCTACAAAATATTCGAGTTTGATCTCAAAAACTAAATTTCGGACTGCTTTTCTTTCAAATGATGGAGGGAAGGCAAGGGGTGGAAAATGATCTCTCTCCGTTATGATAAACTTGTAGGAACCATTTTGTAGTGGTGGCTTCCCTGCTTTTCCTTGCCTGGTTCAACTGAAATTGATTGGGGGTATGGTTCTGTGCGAGTTTCCAAATTTCAGCTCTGAATCACCCCTCAGATACTTGTGCTTTAGTAGCATATGTCTATTGACTAGTGATACTCATTTCTAATATCATCATAAATTTTCCATGAGCGCTGAAAATGCATACTATTCAAGTAGGCGTACAAATAAAAGATGAGAAAATTTTATTGGGTTCCAATTTAGCTCAAAAACTTCTTCTGGTACTAACTTGAGCTCAATTCCAAGTTTGTCGCGAAGCTAAAGATCAGGCATGAGTTCCAATTTAGGCCTGTATTTGATTAAGGCAAAGAATTTATAACTTGGTATTTGCCTAAAGAGTTCTTACGTAATTTAAAATTATTACAAAAAACACTAGTTAATTAATTAATCAAATATGTACTAGAATAGCACTAAATTAAATATAAAAGAGCTGACTCACGAGATCATGAACCGCACAAGCAGCACCTAGAAGATAGAACCATAAATTCTCGCTGTTTTTTACTGATAGTTTGCCGGTTAAATATGGCAGCCATATCTCCATGAGTCCAGACACCAGCATGCTTTGAGAAGGCCAAGAAATTCAGGCGGACGTTTCGCTAAGAGACTGGAAAGGCAAGAGAGAAATAGGTCTGGGTCTAGTCCTGCCGTATCTTCAGGTCAAGAATCATTTCCTTCTTATCCTAATGACAGCATGAGAAGCCATGAAATGGTAGCCGATGCTTCTCACCAACATGTCAATGGCGCCGATAGCTTTGGGAGGCAAGGGGGACTGCAGGAGCTAATATCCGATTCAGTCAATGATATAGAACACAATTCACCAGGCCAGAAATGGGAAAATGAGCATTAGAACCATATATGTCCAGAAGCGCATTGGTCGGGTGAGCAGCTGCAGTTTGGATCCGTGATGGTAGGGAGAGATTGGGTTCCACCTATGATTATGTGCTCAACTTTAGCTCTTATTATCACAGCTTGGGCGGCAAATCGTTCTCGGCTTTCACCTTCTGCTCATGCTTTTGACTAGGTAAATTTAAGCAACTTTTGAAGTGGCTAGGCTCCGTTTTCCCGTTTTTTTGTACATAGAGAATAGGATAGTAAGAATTTGGTATAGAGTGCATCCGTAGCGTCCAAAATTAGACGGTTTTGCATAGGACTACATAGATCCTAGAAGGTAACGTGATTTAAATGTAGTAGTACTCATTTTCTTTATTTAAGAATTTGAAGTTTCAGATGTCATAATCTCTGGATTATTCGAAAGTTCGGCGTGTGGTTTGAGAATTAACAACTGTGGATTATTCGAAAGTTTGGCGTGTGGTTTGAGAATTAACAAGGTGTATTTCTGGAGCAAAGGGTGAAACCCCTTGTCCGGAGCCTCTACCGCCCTAGTCCCAATGAGCATATGTGAAGGATGCAAATCAAGAGCCTAGCGGACTCCTAAGTTGGGTAATATCTTACGCAATGACCCACACAAGGTCTTCCCCTACAAACCAGGCCTTTGGCCTAGCAGCAGAACACCCACACTGTGCGCATCCCTAGAATCGAACTCTTGATCTCTTGGAGCAAATGCCAACCTGAGTACCAACTGGACTATGTCTTGGGAGCAACCAGGTGTATTTCTAAGCGAGATAAATGGTGGTCAGTGAAGGTAGCTTCTTACAAAATCAGTTATTGTCGAAAGTTTATCGTGTGGTTTGAAAATTAGCAAGGTGTGTTTCTGAATGACATGAATGGTGGTCAGTGAAGTTTAGGATACAAGTCTCCTTCTCCAAATAGCTTCTTACAAAATCATTTATTTAGGATTGCTTGTGTAGGGGTATGCACGAGCTGAATCTGAGTAATTATCATCACGTTTGAGTTTGACTCGGAAGTTATTTTCTAAGAAAACAACTCTAGTTTGAATTCGTTGTGAACCTTAAAAATTAAAATTTGTTTGGTTTCGAGTTCGCAAAAGCTGATCTGAACTTCGAATTTGCTTATGCATTCACTTGTAGTTCTTTTATTCCCTGTTCCTCCCCTAGGAAATTCGAAAAAGAACTAAAAATAAATGGCGACTCTGACTGGTCTATATTTTGGAACGAATTTGCATGCGTCCTATTTACTTGAACAAGGGCATTTATATTACATCACAACGCGTGTTCTGTAATTATTTGTCTGTTTTTTTGTTTATCAATAAATCGTTCGTTGTTACTTCAACCGCGGTTTCGACATGACTCGATCATTGGTTACTTTTGAGTTTTTCTAAACAAAAATGACTTAGAATATTAATGAAAAAGCAATTTCAATCAAATTCTCAAAAATTTAAACTTATCATTTCATGCATACACTGATATATGTGGTACCATAAATGATAGTGGCGAGGTTATATCTTATGGCGTCAAATACTTAGAAAATTTAAAGCCGGGATATAATTCATGCACCGTGATAACGATGCATTTTCTATTATGTTGACGGCGTACACTTTACCGTAATGAGGGTAATGAATATATAGCTGTATGGTGTAAATGACTCATAGAATGAACCTATTTTCAAAGCCGTTCTCGTGGCCTTCAAAGGAATTCTCTCATGAGCCAGAGAAGGCTCAGATGCCCTTCAAAGTACACCTTCAGAGCTTTCCATAGAACCGTCCATAGAACAAACCTGAAACTCATTGGGCTCCACAAACATCGTGATCACGATGCCCAAACACAACGATCAGGGTGTGATTGTGGTGTTCAAACATTGTGATCGGATGTACCTCACCGTGATTGCTGTGTACCTAATAAGTACCACAGTCCTTTACTCATCATGATCATTATGTGTATGGTGTATTGCACGTTGCCGTGGCGGTATATGACTCAATCAATAGTACATCGTGAGCATGATGCAAACATCCTGCTTAGGCCACAAACAATTGTCTTGTCTCTGATTCAAAGCATGTTTGATAAAAGCGGTAAAATATTGTTGCTCGAAGTAAATAAATTTTAACGCCTGAACCTAGAGCAAATTCTTCCCAACATTATGTATTGGGAAAATTGTGTCCAACACATAGTAGGAGCAAAATGCCAAGGAGCACACCATTTTCTTCTTCGGACTTTTAGTGTAGCACATTAATGATGTTTTTTGTCATTTGCTCTTAATGAAGAGCCGTGTGTTGACAAAAGTTGTGTTCCATATGTCAGAGAGTTAATTCAAATAGAAATATTAAATGACGCATGTTTCTCATAGTTACGTTATATATACGATTAATTAAATTGTTATACATCACGGCTTATATGCGGTGTTAGAAGTTGACATGGGGTTAAGACAACGATATTTGTAGGTCCCAATTATAAAACATGCTATAGATGTACAGTAATTATGGTTGTCAGTAGACGATGAATTAAAATGTCAACAAAATTATGGTGTACAGAGCTATACTGTAATTATGGTTGTGAAGTAGATGTTGAATTAAGACGTTAACCGTAATTATTGTAGATACATGTATACTATAATTATTATTGTCAAGTAGATGGTTGATTACGTATATTATAATTATTGTTGACAAGTATATGGTTGTTAATACGTCAACTGTAATTATATTATACAATATCGATGGTAGCAGTGAAGGCAAGATGTTATAGGCTGTATCGTGTTTATTTGAACACTTCATATATCCAGGGAAGAGAAGTTTCCCTTTTACGTATGTATTTGTCAATCGTGATTAAAATATATCAATATTTGAAATACGGTGTCTGAGAAGTCGATGTGTGTTCTATTTTACTTTGTTTAATTTGACGCGATCACCACAATTTGAAGATCACGTTAAAAATAAATTGACTGAATTGTTATGTGAACTCCGTATTATAATGGTTATGAAAGAATTAAAATCTGAACATATTTCATAGAAGACATTAAATCTGAAAGAAGCAAGAAAATTAAAGTACGCGTTCCTCCTATATCTTAAAGGTGAAATTGCGTACGCAAAGCACACCATTATTTTTAGGCTTTCAGCGTAGTACGTAAATGACATAAGTTATTTAAAAATGCTTTTAATGACGTGGAAGATGATAAAAAGAGAAAGCAGCTCCTATACAATAACAAAAACATTACCATATTACCTTAGAGACTCCCACTTATGGCAGGGGTATGAGGGGTCGTGATAACCGAGCAACAATGGGGATTTTGTGAAACTGTATGTTTCATTCATAAATTTTCAGTACATCACGTATCCTTCTTATACACCTACCTCTAGTATATACAAGGTAAATAATCAATCAATCACATCCTATAATCACTCCTACAATTACTCCTGTATACTCTCAATCTTTGATTGCTATTACAACTAAGGAAAGTAACTAACTAGGGAAATCAAATATTTTATTTCCTAACACTCCCCCTCAAGCTGAGCATGGGGATCTTCAATGCCCAACTTGACCAACGTTTCATCAAACGCCCTTCCTACTACTGCTTTTGTTAGGATATCCGCAAGCTGGTCTTCACTTGGTATAAACGGCAACTCCACCTTTTTGTCCTCAATCTTCTCTTTTATGAAATGCCGATCAACCTCAATGTGTTTCGTTCAATCATGCTGTACAGGATTCTCTGAAATACTGATCGAAGTCTTATTATCACAAAACAACTTAGCTGGACTCGAGACTCCACATCCTAAATCCACCAACAGCTTACGTAACCACAATATCTCCATTACTCCTTTTGCAATCCCCCGGAATTCAGCTTCTGTACTAGATAAGGCCACCACCTTCTGTTTTTTACTCCTCCATGTGACCAAATTTCCTCTTAGCAAAGCAAAGTATCCAGAAGTAGAATGCCGATCTAACACATTTCCTGCCCAATCAGCATCTGTATATACCTGGATGTCTAGATGTCCATTGTTTCTGTACCATATACCTCGTCCAGCTGTTACCTTTAAGTATCGAACTATCCTCATCACAACTTCCATGTGATGGCTCTGAGGCTTGTGTATAAACTGACTCACAAGTCCAACGACAGATACTATATCCGGACGAGTATATGCTAGATATATTAATTTTCCCACAAGTCGCTGATATCTCCCTCGATCATCATCCGGTTTTCCGTCTTCAAATGACAACTTTTGATTTACCAGCATCGGTGCAGCAGCAGGTTTACAATCTACCATACCAACTTCTGCAAGTAGGTCTAGAATATATTTCTGTTGAGAGATGAATATCGCGAGGTTCGAGCGCAAAACCTCAATCCCCAAGAAATACCTTAGTTCTCCCAGATCCTTCATTTCAAACTCCAAGAACAACCTTTGTTTTAATAGTGCCATCTCCTGTTCATCATCCTCTATAATGATCATATCATCAACATAGATTACTAGACAAGTTACCTGAGCTCCGTTTCTCTTGACAAACAGTGTATGGTCCGCGTTGCTCTGTCTGTAACTCTGTCTCCTCATAAAGGTGGTGAATCTCCCGAACCACGTCCTGGGAGACTGCTTGAGTCCGTAAAGTGATCTTTTTAAACGACACACTTCATTTTCTGCAAAATTATCAGTAAAATCCGGAGGAGCACTCATGTACACATCTTCTTTCAATTCTCCATGAAGAAATGTATTTTTTACATCGTACTGATGAAGCGGCCAGGCCTTTGTAGCTGCTATCGAGAAAAGTACCCAGATTGTGTCAATCTTAGCCACTGGTGAGAACGTTTTCGTGTAGTCTACCCCATGGGTCTGAGTATATCCCCTGGCAACTAATCTCGCTTTGTATCTCTCGATACTCCCATCTGCCTTATGTTTGATTGTGTACACCCACCTGCACCCGACTGGTTTTTTTCGTGTTGGAACTGGAAGCTTTTCCCAAGTGCAATTCTTGTATAGTGCTTCCATCTCTTCTTCCATCGCCTTGCACCACTCAGGTTGACTCAATGCTTCCTCAACAGTTCTAGGAATTGTGGTCACACACAATGATGATAAAAGACCTTTAGCAACTACTGGATACATTCCTCCTTTTGACACCTTACTTGGAGAATACCTTATTGGAGACTTTCCTCTGTTGTGCCATGTTGGTAACACTCTACCCTGGTCTGCAGGAATGTCCCTATCTTCCTGAGTAATTTCACATATAACAGGGTTTGGGCTGGTAGGACTGTTATTATTATCATGTACATGAACATCAGAAGAAGATAAGGAAGTGGTCACTGGTAAACTAGGACAGGATGATACCTGATCGGGCAGAGTATTCGCACTAGGTGAACCACTGGTCGGTGGCTTGGAAGTATCTCCCATATCTCCATCGCCAGGTAAGGTACAGTCAGCGTCACCTACTTGCCGTGTTGGTCCCGCAATACGGCTAGGGTTATGGAGCCAATTGTAGGTCTCTCCAGAAGTCTCCCCTTGAGACCAAGACTGGGTAGTATAGAAGTATTCATGTTCAAGAAATGTGCAATCCATGGTAATATGAATATGACGAGTGCGAGGATTGTAACATCTGTACCCTTTTTGAGACATGGCATACCCGACAAACACACATTTATCTGCACATGCATTTAATTTGGAACGTTGAGAGGAGGGTATGTGAACAAAAACAGAGCAACCAAAGATTTTTGGAGGGAGGGTCATCGCAGAGGGTACCTCAGTATGTGTGGCGAGGACAGTCATGGGAGTACGATGATCCAGGATCTTAGTAGGTAAACAGTTCAGAAGATATGCGGAGGTAGCGACAGCTTCAGGCTAAAAAGACTTTAGGACCGATGACTCGAGCATCATGGCTCGGGTCATTTCGAGTAGGATATGGTTCTTGCGTTCAGCAACGCCGTTTTGTCCTGGAGTATGTGAGCAAGCAGTCTGATGAACAATGCCATGATCCCGGAAAAAGACTTTAGGTCACTGTTCACATATTCGCCGCCGTTATCTGAGCGGAAGACTTTAACGGTTGAATGAAACTGATTAACAAGCATATTATAAAACTGAACAACTATGGAATGAACATCAGATTTATTTTTTAGGAAGTAGATCCAAGTCATTCGGGAAAAATCATCGACAGATGTAATAAAGTACTGATATCCAAGAGTTGTAGAATGTGGAGATGGTTCCCACACATCAGAATGTACCAGACTAAACAAGGATTTGACTCGAGTATTATTAGGTTTATAAGTAGACCGATGGCTTTTAGCACGCAAACACGTATCACAAGACAGTAAGTCCAGAATGAGACAACGAAGGAAATAACAGTTTCATATAACCTAAAGAAGGGTGACCAAGCCGACGATGCCATAACCATAGTCGTTGTTGTGCAGTCCCGGTGGCAAGATTGGACCGACCCTATTGTACCACGTCTGTGATGTAGTATAGTCCTTCCTTCTCAATGCCACGCTCAATTATCACCCTCGAGCGAATATCCTGCAACAGGCAGAAAGAGGGATACATAAGTACAACACAATGTAATTCGTGAGTAATTTGACTGATAGATAATAATTTCGAAGATAGTCCTGGTATGTACAGACAATTATTCATTTGTAAGTGAGGGTTAATAGATATGGTACCACCTCCCGATACCGGAATAAGTGCTCCATTGGCAGTTTCAATATGTGTTTTTTGTGGGGGGTCTAATGAGTAAAATCTTTGGGGTCGTTTGTCATGGTGTCAGTTGCACCACTGTCAAGGATCCAAGTGGAGTCCAATGAAGTAGTGGAACTGATATAGGCCAGTGATTTGTAAGGTTTTAGGGTATTTGTGGAATTCTGGTGGAAGTCAGGGGCTGAGGTGGATATTTTGGAGGCGGAGGGACCGAACTGGCTGGTTTCAGGGACTTGAGGGACTACGGTCGAATTTTTGGTAAGTTGAGGGCCTGAACTGAAATATATGAAACTCCAGGGATGAGATAATTAATTCCCGCAGGGGTATTTTGGGGAAATTGCAACAAAACTGGGTTGGGGTTAAAAACCCCAACCCTTTTACCTAAACCTTCGGCCGCCCCATCTGTGTCTTCTTCTTTGACCCCAGCAAACGCTGTAGCTGCCATGACCTTCGTTCCCTCTGTCTGCTTCCATTTTCCTTCGTACCACTCTTGGTATCCTATAATTTGAAAGCAGTTCTCCTTTGTGTGTCTCTTTTGACCACAATGACTACAAATCAGTCCCCCTTTGTCTTCGATGCGTTTGGGTTGCTGGATTTAGGGTTTCCCCGGCCTCTGCCCTGCGTGGCTCCTTGTCCATGTGTTGTTCCTTGGTCATGGCCTTTGGTAACCGATGTGTGTGTTGCTAGGCCGTGACCAATAACTCCCTGTGATGAGGAATCCTCTGAGGGTGTTTTGTGCAAAACAAGCACCCGTTCCTCTGCTCTTCGAATCTCTCTGTATGCAACTTCCAGTGTAGGCAATGGGTCCTCCTTGAGCAAATCATTTTTCTCAGTGTTGTATTTTTCATCAATGGTTGTTAGAAATTGAAACAGGCTCAGGGCTTTGATTTTCTGATTATGTATATGTATATCCGTAGCACACTGCATAGGGTTCTGTTCATTAGCATCAATTGCAGTCCATAGGTCCTGCAAACGATTCCAGCATGATTCAATGTTTCCACTGCCTTGTTTGACTAGACTGACCTTTCTGTGAAGTTCATATGCCCTGAGAGAGTCTGTTCCCGATCCATACGTGAGGGCAAGACCATTCCACAGTGCTTTTGCTGTGGGATATCTTGTTACATTCATTACCAGTGCTGGTTCAATTGTTTGAATTATCCATGTGAAGACAACATTATCAACCTGTTCCCACATGGAAAATTCAGAGTCTGTTGGCTGAGGTGGAGGAGGAACACCCGTGAGATGGTGCCTCCTCCCTCTCCCAATGATGGCCCGCAATACTAGTGGAGCCCAGATAACATAATTGCTCCCATTCAGTTTGACAGAAATAGATAAATTTTTTGACGGAACTTGAACCATCTGTGTTTGTACTATACTTATGGGTGGTTTAGCAGGTGTATTTTGTAAA
This sequence comes from Eustoma russellianum, assembly GCA_036186865.1. Taxonomy (NCBI): domain Eukaryota; kingdom Viridiplantae; phylum Streptophyta; class Magnoliopsida; order Gentianales; family Gentianaceae; genus Eustoma; species Eustoma russellianum. Next base: position 2,389,169 of record AP025075.1, read on the forward strand.
ATTTGGGCTACTTGAACTGCCAGATCTGCGAGGTTTGGTGTTTTTGGTTCACTTGACTCTGGGTCTGACATGTTTTTTGTGTCTTGTTGGTAAACAGGTAGGTTACACTGGTTGCTGCCAAAACTGGCTGAGATAGGTAAGGCTGGGAAAGGTATGATCGACACTAAGGTATGGGTAATGGCAATGATGAATATTTTCTGAGCCTCCACTCAGAAAATCTCCAATTCTTGGTTGGTAAGAGTATGTTCAACCATGCTCTGATACCATGATAATCGAGCAACAATGGGGATTTTTTGAAACTGTATGTTTCATTCATAAATTTTCAGTACATCACGTATCCTTCTTATACACCTACCCCTAGTATATACAAGATAAATAATCAATCAATCACATCCTATAATCACTCCTACAGTTACTCCTGTATACTCTCAATCTTTGATTGCTATTACAACTAAGGAAAGTAAATGACTAGGGAAATCAAATATTTTATTTCCTAATAGGTCGGATGTACGCAACCATACCCATATGTTAGAAACACAAAGAAGTTGTTTCCCGATGATCCATAATGAAAATTGCGTCAAGTTGTGTCGATCAACTACTACTTTACAATATAAAAAGGCGCCTATAGAAAAATGATAATCAAAATATGGTTAACGAAAGAACCAAATGTTGCAGCAGCTGTTGAGGAGCTGGAATTGGAGAAAGCATAATCCAAAGAGGAGTAGCATTGGTGGAGCAGCAACCGTTGGATTAAATGACAAATTGAAGGTCAAGATGGTAAGAGTGTGAGCTGGCAATCCTAATGGAGTGTTCAGTTGGAGTGCACGCGAAGAAGGTGCGAAGTGCTAAATGCAGTTACGTGGTGCAACGGACTGAGGAAGAAGGTGATGCGCAGGAGAAGGAACTACAGCTGGAAGTAGTTTAAAAGGACTGAAATGACGCTTTTAGCCTTTGTTCTATGTTTGTATGTAGAGTAATAGTAAGGGCAGAATTGTAATTTCAATAACCTTCTTCCTCTCTCCAATTCTGCGTTGAATAAAATGGTTATGCAAGAATGTGCTGCATCAGATTTCTCTGGAATAAAATTTAGGATTCCAACATTATTCTCTCTATGCTTTACTCTCCTAATTCTCACTTTCGTTCAACTTTACTTTCAATTCTTCAAATTAACATGGTATCAGAGCCTTGATTGTTGAAAGGAGTGATTGATATCGTTCTTGAGTTTCTGTAGTGGTGCACAATTCATATCAAGTCATTTGCGACTATACGATTAAACAATGTCATCTAGTTCTAGCAATCAGAGGCCTAGCGGATCACAGTCACTGGAGAATCCTGCTAGTAATACGTTTTATCTACATCCTAATGATAGTCCTGCCATAATCTTAGCACAACCACCTCTGAATCCTCACAACTTTCACTCTTGGAGCAGAATGTTTCAAATGGCTCTGATTTTCAAGAATAAGATTGGCTTTATTGATGGAAGTATTCAACGACCAGACGCAAATGATCCACAATATTCTACGTGGAAACAGGTGAACTCAATGGTGCACTCATGGATTATGAATAGTGTATTGCCAACTATTGCACAGAGTGTTATGTGGTATGACAGTGCGGTAGAGGTATGGAATGATCTAAAACGTAGGTATGGAACTGGAGATGCTTTTAGGTTGTCGGATTTGCTTGAAATTTTTTACTCCTCCATGTGACCAAATTTCCTCTTAGCAAAGCAAAGTATCCAGAAATAGAATGCCGATCTAACACATTTCCTGCCCAATCAGCATCTGTATATACCTGGATGTCTAGATGTCCATTGTTTCTGTACCATATACCTCGTCCAGCTGTTACCTTTAAGTATCGAACTATCCTCATCACAACTTCCATGTGATGGCTCTGAGGCTTGTGTATAAACTGACTCACAAGTCCAACGACAGATACTATATCCGGACGAGTATATGCTAGATATATTAATTTTCCCACAAGTCGCTGATATCTCCCTCGATCATCATCCGGTTTTCCGTCTTCAAATGACAACTTTTGATTTACCAGCATCGGTGCAGCAGCAGGTTTACAATCTACCATACCAACTTCTGCAAGTAGGTCTAGAATATATTTCTGTTGAGAGATGAATATCGCGAGGTTCGAGCGCAAAACCTCAATCCCCAAGAAATACCTTAGTTCTCCCAGATCCTTCATTTCAAACTCCAAGAACAACCTTTGTTTTAATAGTGCCATCTCCTGTTCATCATCCTCTATAATGATCATATCATCAACATAGATTACTAGACAAGTTACATGAGCTCCGTTTCTCTTGACAAACAGTGTATGGTCCGCGTTGCTCTGTCTGTAACTCTGTCTCCTCATAAAGGTGGTGAATCTCCCGAACCACGTCCTGGGAGACTGCTTGAGTCCGTAAAGTGATCTTTTTAAACGACACACTTCATTTTCTGCAAAATTATCAGTAAAATCCGGAGGAGCACTCATGTACACATCTTCTTTCAATTCTCCATGAAGAAATGTATTTTTTACATCGTACTGATGAAGCGGCCAGGCCTTTGTAGCTGCTATCGAGAAAAGTACCCAGATTGTGTCAATCTTAGCCACTGGTGAGAACGTTTCCGTGTAGTCTACCCCATGGGTCTGAGTATATCCCCTGGCAACTAATCTCGCTTTGTATCTCTCGATACTCCCATCTGCCTTATGTTTGATTGTGTACACCCACCTGCACCCGACTGGTTTTTTCCTGTTGGAACTGGAAGCTTTTCCCAAGTGCAATTCTTGTATAGTGCTTCCATCTCTTCTTCCATCGCCTTGCACCACTCAGGTTGACTCAATGCTTCCTCAATAGTTCTAGGAATTGTGGTCACACACAATGATGATAAAAGACCTTTAGCAACTACTGGATACATTCCTCCTTTTGACACCTTACTTGGAGAATACCTTATTGGAGACTTTCCTCTGTTGTGCCATGTTGGTAACACTCTACCCTGGTCTGCAGGAATGTCCCTATCTTCCTGAGTAATTTCACATATAACAGGGTTTGGGCTGGTAGGACTGTTATTATTATCATGTACATGAACATCAGAAGAAGATAAGGAAGTGGTCACTGGTAAACTAGGACAGGATGATACCTGATCGGGCAGAGTATTCGCACTAGGTGAACCACTGGTCGGTGGCTTGGAAGTATCTCCCATATCTCCATCGCCAGGTAAGGTACAGTCAGCGTCACCTACTTGCCGTGTTGGTCCCGCAATACGGCTAGGGTTATGGAGCCAATTGTAGGTCTCTCCAGAAGTCTCCCCTTGAGACCAAGACTGGGTAGTATAGAAGTATTCATGTTCAAGAAATGTGCAATCCATGGTAATATGAATATGACGAGTGCGAGGATTGTAACATCTGTACCCTTTTTGAGACATGGCATACCCGACAAACACACATTTATCTGCACATGCATTTAATTTGGAACGTTGAGAGGAGGGTATGTGAACAAAAACAGAGCAACCAAAGATTTTTGGAGGGAGGGTCATCGCAGAGGGTACCTCAGTATGTGTGGCGAGGACAGTCATGGGAGTACGATGATCCAGGATCTTAGTAGGTAAACAGTTCAGAAGATATGCGGAGGTAGCGACAGCTTCAGGCTAAAAAGACTTTAGGACCGATGACTCGAGCATCATGGCTCGGGTCATTTCGAGTAGGATATGGTTCTTGCGTTCAGCAACGCCGTTTTGTCCTGGAGTATGTGAGCAAGCAGTCTGATGAACAATGCCATGATCCCGGAAAAAGACTTTAGGTCACTGTTCACATATTCGCCGCCGTTATCTGAGCGGAAGACTTTAACGGTTGAATGAAACTGATTAACAAGCATATTATAAAACTGAACAACTATGGAATGAACATCAGATTTATTTTTTAGGAAGTAGATCCAAGTCATTCGGGAAAAATCATCGACAGATGTAATAAAGTACTGATATCCAAGAGTTGTAGAATGTGGAGATGGTTCCCACACATCAGAATGTACCAGACTAAACAAGGATTTGACTCGAGTATTATTAGGTTTATAAGTAGACCGATGGCGTTTAGCACGCAAACACGTATCACAAGACAGTAAGTCCAGAATGAGACAACGAAGGAAATAACAGTTTCATATAACCTAAAGAAGGGTGACCAAGCCGACGATGCCATAACCATAGTCGTTGTTGTGCAGTCCCGGTGGCAAGATTGGACCGACCCTATTGTACCACGTCTGTGATGTAGTATAGTCCTTCCTTCTCAATGCCACGCTCAATTATCACCCTCGAGCGAATATCCTGCAACAGGCAGAAAGAGGGATACATAAGTACAACACAATGTAATTCGTGAGTAATTTGACTGATAGATAATAATTTCGAAGATAGTCCTGGTATGTACAGACAATTATTCATGTGTAAGTGAGGGTTAATAGATATGGTACCACCTCCCGATACCGGAATAAGTGCTCCATTGGCAGTTTCAATATGTGTTTTTTGTGGGGGGTCTAATGAGTAAAATCTTTGGGGTCGTTTGTCATGGTGTCAGTTGCACCACTGTCAAGGATCCAAGTGGAGTCCAATGAAGTAGTGGAACTGATATAGGCCAGTGATTTGTAAGGTTTTAGGGTATTTGTGGAATTCTGGTGGAAGTCAGGGGCTGAGGTGGATATTTTGGAGGCGGAGGGACCGAACTGGCTGGTTTCAGGGACTTGAGGGACTACGGTCGAATTTTTGGTAAGTTGAGGGCCTGAACTGAAATATATGAAACTCCAGGGATGAGATAATTAATTCCCGCAGGGGTATTTTGGGGAAATTGCAACAAAACTGGGTTGGGGTTAAAAACCCCAACCCTTTTACCTAAACCTTCGGCCGCCCCATCTGTGTCTTCTTCTTTGACCCCAGCAAACGCTGTAGCTGCCATGACCTTCGTTCCCTCTGTCTGCTTCCATTTTCCTTCGTACCACTCTTGGTATCCTATAATTTGAAAGCAGTTCTCCTTTGTGTGTCTCTTTTGACCACAATGACTACAAATCAGTCCCCCTTTGTCTTCGATGCGTTTGGGTTGCTGGATTTAGGGTTTCCCCGGCCTCTGCCCTGCGTGGCTCCTTGTCCATGTGTTGTTCCTTGGTCATGGCCTTTGGTAACCGATGTGTGTGTTGCTAGGCCGTGACCAATAACTCCCTGTGATGAGGAATCCTCTGAGGGTGTTTTGTGCAAAACAAGCACCCGTTCCTCTGCTCTTCGAATCTCTCTGTATGCAACTTCCAGTGTAGGCAATGGGTCCTCCTTGAGCAAATCATTTTTCTCAGTGTTGTATTTTTCATCAATGGTTGTTAGAAATTGAAACAGGCTCAGGGCTTTGATTTTCTGATTATGTATATGTATATCCGTAGCACACTGCATAGGGTTCTGTTCATTAGCATCAATTGCAGTCCATAGGTCCTGCAAACGATTCCAGCATGATTCAATGTTTCCACTGCCTTGTTTGACTAGACTGACCTTTCTGTGAAGTTCATATGCCCTGAGAGAGTCTGTTCCCGATCCATACGTGAGGGCAAGACCATTCCACAGTGCTTTTGCTGTGGGATATCTTGTTACATTCATTACCAGTGCTGGTTCAATTGTTTGAATTATCCATGTGAAGACAACATTATCAACCTGTTCCCACATGGAAAATTCAGAGTCTGTTGGCTGAGGTGGAGGAGGAACACCCGTGAGATGGTGCCTCCTCCCTCTCCCAATGATGGCCCGCAATACTAGTGGAGCCCAGATAACATAATTGCTCCCATTCAGTTTGACAGAAATAGATAAATTTTTTGACGGAACTTGAACCATCTGTGTTTGTACTATACTTATGGGTGGTTTAGCAGGTGTATTTTGTAAAATTTGGGCTACTTGAACTGCCAGATCTGCGAGGTTTGGTGTTTTTGGTTCACTTGACTCTGGGTCTGACATGTTTTTTGTGTCTTGTTGGTAAACAGGTAGGTTACACTGGTTGCTGCCAAAACTGGCTGAGATAGGTAAGGCTGGGAAAGGTATGATCGACACTAAGGTATGGGTAATGGCAATGATGAATATTTTCTGAGCCTCCACTCAGAAAATCTCCAATTCTTGGTTGGTAAGAGTATGTTCAACCATGCTCTGATACCATGATAATCGAGCAACAATGGGGATTTTTTGAAACTGTATGTTTCATTCATAAATTTTCAGTACATCACGTATCCTTCTTATACACCTACCCCTAGTATATACAAGATAAATAATCAATCAATCACATCCTATAATCACTCCTACAGTTACTCCTGTATACTCTCAATCTTTGATTGCTATTACAACTAAGGAAAGTAAATGACTAGGGAAATCAAATATTTTATTTCCTAATAGGTCGGATGTACGCAACCATACCCATATGTTAGAAACACAAAGAAGTTGTTTCCCGATGATCCATAATGAAAATTGCGTCAAGTTGTGTCGATCAACTACTACTTTACAATATAAAAAGGCGCCTATAGAAAAATGATAATCAAAATATGGTTAACGAAAGAACCAAATGTTGCAGCAGCTGTTGAGGAGCTGGAATTGGAGAAAGCATAATCCAAAGAGGAGTAGCATTGGTGGAGCAGCAACCGTTGGATTAAATGACAAATTGAAGGTCAAGATGGTAAGAGTGTGAGCTGGCAATCCTAATGGAGTGTTCAGTTGGAGTGCACGCGAAGAAGGTGCGAAGTGCTAAATGCAGTTACGTGGTGCAACGGACTGAGGAAGAAGGTGATGCGCAGGAGAAGGAACTACAGCTGGAAGTAGTTTAAAAGGACTGAAATGACGCTTTTAGCCTTTGTTCTATGTTTGTATGTAGAGTAATAGTAAGGGCAGAATTGTAATTTCAATAACCTTCTTCCTCTCTCCAATTCTGCGTTGAATAAAATGGTTATGCAAGAATGTGCTGCATCAGATTTCTCTGGAATAAAATTTAGGATTCCAACATTATTCTCTCTATGCTTTACTCTCCTAATTCTCACTTTCGTTCAACTTTACTTTCAATTCTTCAAATTAACATGGTATCAGAGCCTTGATTGTTGAAAGGAGTGATTGATATCGTTCTTGAGTTTCTGTAGTGGTGCACAATTCATATCAAGTCATTTGCGACTATACGATTAAACAATGTCATCTAGTTCTAGCAATCAGAGGCCTAGCGGATCACAGTCACTGGAGAATCCTGCTAGTAATACGTTTTATCTACATCCTAATAATAGTCCTGCCATAATCTTAGCACAACCACCTCTGAATCCTCACAACTTTCACTCTTGGAGCAGAATGTTTCAAATGGCTCTGATTTTCAAGAATAAGATTGGCTTTATTGATGGAAGTATTCAACGACCAGACGCAAATGATCCACAATATTCTACGTGGAAACAGGTGAACTCAATGGTGCACTCATGGATTATGAATAGTGTATTGCCAACTATTGCACAGAGTGTTATGTGGTATGACAGTGCGGTAGAGGTATGGAATGATCTAAAACGTAGGTATGGAACTGGAGATGCTTTTAGGTTGTCGGATTTGCTTGAAATTTTTTACTCCTCCATGTGACCAAATTTCCTCTTAGCAAAGCAAAGTATCCAGAAATAGAATGCCGATCTAACACATTTCCTGCCCAATCAGCATCTGTATATACCTGGATGTCTAGATGTCCATTGTTTCTGTACCATATACCTCGTCCAGCTGTTACCTTTAAGTATCGAACTATCCTCATCACAACTTCCATGTGATGGCTCTGAGGCTTGTGTATAAACTGACTCACAAGTCCAACGACAGATACTATATCCGGACGAGTATATGCTAGATATATTAATTTTCCCACAAGTCGCTGATATCTCCCTCGATCATCATCCGGTTTTCCGTCTTCAAATGACAACTTTTGATTTACCAGCATCGGTGCAGCAGCAGGTTTACAATCTACCATACCAACTTCTGCAAGTAGGTCTAGAATATATTTCTGTTGAGAGATGAATATCGCGAGGTTCGAGCGCAAAACCTCAATCCCCAAGAAATACCTTAGTTCTCCCAGATCCTTCATTTCAAACTCCAAGAACAACCTTTGTTTTAATAGTGCCATCTCCTGTTCATCATCCTCTATAATGATCATATCATCAACATAGATTACTAGACAAGTTACATGAGCTCCGTTTCTCTTGACAAACAGTGTATGGTCCGCGTTGCTCTGTCTGTAACTCTGTCTCCTCATAAAGGTGGTGAATCTCCCGAACCACGTCCTGGGAGACTGCTTGAGTCCGTTAAGTGATCTTTTTAAACGACACACTTCATTTTCTGCAAAATTATCAGTAAAATCCGGAGGAGCACTCATGTACACATCTTCTTTCAATTCTCCATGAAGAAATGTATTTTTTACATCGTACTGATGAAGCGGCCAGGCCTTTGTAGCTGCTATCGAGAAAAGTACCCAGATTGTGTCAATCTTAGCCACTGGTGAGAACGTTTCCGTGTAGTCTACCCCATGGGTCTGAGTATATCCCCTGGCAACTAATCTCGCTTTGTATCTCTCGATACTCCCATCTGCCTTATGTTTGATTGTGTACACCCACCTGCACCCGACTGGTTTTTTCCTGTTGGAACTGGAAGCTTTTCCCAAGTGCAATTCTTATATAGTGCTTCCATCTCTTCTTCCATCGCCTTGCACCACTCAGGTTGACTCAATGCTTCCTCAATAGTTCTAGGAATTGTGGTCACACACAATGATGATAAAAGACCTTTAGCAACTACTGGATACATTCCTCCTTTTGACACCTTACTTGGAGAATACCTTATTGGAGACTTTCCTCTGTTGTGCCATGTTGGTAACACTCTACCCTGGTCTGCAGGAATGTCCCTATCTTCCTGAGTAATTTCACATATAACAGGGTTTGGGCTGGTAGGACTGTTATTATTATCATGTACATGAACATCAGAAGAAGATAAGGAAGTGGTCACTGGTAAACTAGGACAGGATGATACCTGATCGGGCAGAGTATTCGCACTAGGTGAACCACTGGTCGGTGGCTTGGAAGTATCTCCCATATCTCCATCGCCAGGTAAGGTACAGTCAGCGTCACCTACTTGCCGTGTTGGTCCCGCAATACGGCTAGGGTTATGGAGCCAATTGTAGGTCTCTCCAGAAGTCTCCCCTTGAGACCAAGACTGGGTAGTATAGAAGTATTCATGTTCAAGAAATGTGCAATCCATGGTAATATGAATATGACGAGTGCGAGGATTGTAACATCTGTACCCTTTTTGAGACATGGCATACCCGACAAACACACATTTATCTGCACATGCATTTAATTTGGAACGTTGAGAGGAGGGTATGTGAACAAAAACAGAGCAACCAAAGATTTTTGGAGGGAGGGTCATCGCAGAGGGTACCTCAGTATGTGTGGCGAGGACAGTCATGGGAGTACGATGATCCAGGATCTTAGTAGGTAAACAGTTCAGAAGATATGCGGAGGTAGCGACAGCTTCAGGCTAAAAAGACTTTAGGACCGATGACTCGAGCATCATGGCTCGGGTCATTTCGAGTAGGATATGGTTCTTGCGTTCAGCAACGCCGTTTTGTCCTGGAGTATGTGAGCAAGCAGTCTGATGAACAATGCCATGATCCCGGAAAAAGACTTTAGGTCACTGTTCACATATTCGCCGCCGTTATCTGAGCGGAAGACTTTAACGGTTGAATGAAACTGATTAACAAGCATATTATAAAACTGAAAAACTATGGAATGAACATCAGATTTATTTTTTAGGAAGTAGATCCAAGTCATTCGGGAAAAATCATCGACAGATGTAATAAAGTACTGATATCCAAGAGTTGTAGAATGTGGAGATGGTTCCCACACATCAGAATGTACCAGACTAAACAAGGATTTGACTCGAGTATTATTAGGTTTATAAGTAGACCGATGGTGTTTAGCACGCAAACACGTATCACAAGACAGTAAGTCCAGAATGAGACAACGAAGGAAATAACAGTTTCATATAACCTAAAGAAGGGTGACCAAGCCGACGATGCCATAACCATAGTCGTTGTTGTGCAGTCCCGGTGGCAAGATTGGACCGACCCTATTGTACCACGTCTGTGATGTAGTATAGTCCTTCCTTCTCAATGCCACGCTCAATTATCACCCTCGAGCGAATATCCTGCAACAGGCAGAAAGAGGGATACATAAGTACAACACAATGTAATTCGTGAGTAATTTGACTGATAGATAATAATTTCGAAGATAGTCCTGGTATGTACAGACAATTATTCATGTGTAAGTGAGGGTTAATAGATATGGTACCACCTCCCGATACCGGAATAAGTGCTCCATTGGCAGTTTCAATATGTGTTTTTTGTGGGGGGTCTAATGAGTAAAATCTTTGGGGTCGTTTGTCATGGTGTCAGTTGCACCACTGTCAAGGATCCAAGTGGAGTCCAATGAAGTAGTGGAACTGATATAGGCCAGTGATTTGTAAGGTTTTAGGGTATTTGTGGAATTCTGGTGGAAGTCAGGGGCTGAGGTGGATATTTTGGAGGCGGAGGGACCGAACTGGCTGGTTTCAGGGACTTGAGGGACTACGGTCGAATTTTTGGTAAGTTGAGGGCCTGAACTGAAATATATGAAACTCCAGGGATGAGATAATTAATTCCCGCAAGGGTATTTTGGGGAAATTGCAACAAAACTGGGTTGGGGTTAAAAACCCCAACCCTTTTACCTAAACCTTCGGCCGCCCCATCTGTGTCTTCTTCTTTGACCCCAGCAAACGCTGTAGCTGCCATGACCTTCGTTCCCTCTGTCTGCTTCCATTTTCCTTCGTACCACTCTTGGTATCCTATAATTTGAAAGCAGTTCTCCTTTGTGTGTCTCTTTTGACCACAATGACTACAAATCAGTCCCCCTTTGTCTTCGATGCGTTTGGGTTGCTGGATTTAGGGTTTCCCCGGCCTCTGCCCTGCGTGGCTCCTTGTCCATGTGTTGTTCCTTGGTCATGGCCTTTGGTAACCGATGTGTGTGTTGCTAGGCCGTGACCAATAACTCCCTGTGATGAGGAATCCTCTGAGGGTGTTTTGTGCAAAACAAGCACCCGTTCCTCTGCTCTTCGAATCTCTCTGTATGCAACTTCCAGTGTAGGCAATGGGTCCTCCTTGAGCAAATCATTTTTCTCAGTGTTGTATTTTTCATCAATGGTTGTTAGAAATTGAAACAGGCTCAGGGCTTTGATTTTCTGATTATGTATATGTATATCCGTAGCACACTGCATAGGGTTCTGTTCATTAGCATCAATTGCAGTCCATAGGTCCTGCAAACGATTCCAGCATGATTCAATGTTTCCACTGCCTTGTTTGACTAGACTGACCTTTCTGTGAAGTTCATATGCCCTGAGAGAGTCTGTTCCCGATCCATACGTGAGGGCAAGACCATTCCACAGTGCTTTTGCTGTGGGATATCTTGTTACATTCATTACCAGTGCTGGTTCAATTGTTTGAATTATCCATGTGAAGACAACATTATCAACCTGTTCCCACATGGAAAATTCAGAGTCTGTTGGCTGAGGTGGAGGAGGAACACCCGTGAGATGGTGCCTCCTCCCTCTCCCAATGATGGCCCGCAATACTAGTGGAGCCCAGATAACATAATTGCTCCCATTCAGTTTGACAGAAATAGATAAATTTTTTGACGGAACTTGAACCATCTGTGTTTGTACTATACTTATGGGTGGTTTAGCAGGTGTATTTTGTAAAATTTGGGCTACTTGAACTGCCAGATCTGCGAGGTTTGGTGTTTTTGGTTCACTTGACTCTAGGTCTGACATGTTTTTTGTGTCTTGTTGGTAAACAGGTAGGTTACACTGGTTGCTGCCAAAACTGGCTGAGATAGGTAAGGCTGGGAAAGGTATGATCGACACTAAGGTATGGGTAATGGCAATGATGAATATTTTCTGAGCCTCCACTCAGAAAATCTCCAATTCTTGGTTGGTAAGAGTATGTTCAACCATGCTCTGATACCATGATAATCGAGCAACAATGGGGATTTTTTGAAACTGTATGTTTCATTCATAAATTTTCAGTACATCACGTATCCTTCTTATACACCTACCCCTAGTATATACAAGATAAATAATCAATCAATCACATCCTATAATCACTCCTACAGTTACTCCTGTATACTCTCAATCTTTGATTGCTATTACAACTAAGGAAAGTAAATGACTAGGGAAATCAAATATTTTATTTCCTAATAGGTCGGATGTACGCAACCATACCCATATGTTAGAAACACAAAGAAGTTGTTTCCCGATGATCCATAATGAAAATTGCGTCAAGTTGTGTCGATCAACTACTACTTTACAATATAAAAAGGCGCCTATAGAAAAATGATAATCAAAATATGGTTAACGAAAGAACCAAATGTTGCAGCAGCTGTTGAGGAGCTGGAATTGGAGAAAGCATAATCCAAAGAGGAGTAGCATTGGTGGAGCAGCAACCGTTGGATTAAATGACAAATTGAAGGTCAAGATGGTAAGAGTGTGAGCTGGCAATCCTAATGGAGTGTTCAGTTGGAGTGCACGCGAAGAAGGTGCGAAGTGCTAAATGCAGTTACGTGGTGCAACGGACTGAGGAAGAAGGTGATGCGCAGGAGAAGGAACTACAGCTGGAAGTAGTTTAAAAGGACTGAAATGACGCTTTTAGCCTTTGTTCTATGTTTGTATGTAGAGTAATAGTAAGGGCAGAATTGTAATTTCAATAACCTTCTTCCTCTCTCCAATTCTGCGTTGAATAAAATGGTTATGCAAGAATGTGCTGCATCAGATTTCTCTGGAATAAAATTTAGGATTCCAACATTATTCTCTCTATGCTTTACTCTCCTAATTCTCACTTTCGTTCAACTTTACTTTCAATTCTTCAAATTAACATGGTATCAGAGCCTTGATTGTTGAAAGGAGTGATTGATATCGTTCTTGAGTTTCTGTAGTGGTGCACAATTCATATCAAGTCATTTGCGACTATACGATTAAACAATGTCATCTAGTTCTAGCAATCAGAGGCCTAGCGGATCACAGTCACTGGAGAATCCTGCTAGTAATACGTTTTATCTACATCCTAATGATAGTCCTGCCATAATCTTAGCACAACCACCTCTGAATCCTCACAACTTTCACTCTTGGAGCAGAATGTTTCAAATGGCTCTGATTTTCAAGAATAAGATTGGCTTTATTGATGGAAGTATTCAACGACCAGACGCAAATGATCCACAATATTCTACGTGGAAACAGGTGAACTCAATGGTGCACTCATGGATTATGAATAGTGTATTGCCAACTATTGCACAGAGTGTTATGTGGTATGACAGTGCGGTAGAGGTATGGAATGATCTAAAACGTAGGTATGGAACTGGAGATGCTTTTAGGTTGTCGGATTTGCTTGAAATTTTTTACAGTACTAAGCAAGACAGTGGCTCAGTGAATGACTACTTCACTAAAAAGAAGGTTCTGTGGGAAGAAATGATGGCTCTTAGACCAATTCCAGTGTGTACCTGTCGTGGTTGCAGGTGTGATGTAGGTACGAAGATGCGTGAGTTTGTGGAAACTGAGTATGTTATCAAGTTTTTAAAAGGATTGAATGAGGAGTTTGATCCTATCAAATCATAAGTATTTGTGATGACTCCCTTACTTAAGATTGATGTAGTATTTTCAATGGCATTGAAGTATGAAAGGAAGCTAAATGGAGTGCATACTCAGACCTCTTTCATTAATAATCCAACCGTTTTAGTAGCAGACAGTCATGATGGTTCGAAAGGAAGCTAAATGGGGTGCATACTCAGACCTCTTTCATTAATAATCCAACCGTTTTAGTGGCAGACAGTCATGATGGTTCGACTGTAGTGGCAAATGCCAGCACTTATGTCAATCGAGGAGGTAGCAGTGGTTATCGAAGAGGTAATTGCAGATTTTTTCCAGATGCATCAAAGAGGCCAGTATGCACGCATTGTGAAATGATTGATCATGCTGAGCAACGTTGCTATAAGAAACATGGATATCCTCCTGGTTTCAAGCCTAGGAGCCTAGCAAATTTAACTGAGGTAGTTGATGCAGAAGGTCAGTCTCTCCAAGTGGATCAAGGAAGTGTGGAGTGTCAAGCACCTTTGTTAATGCTGGAACAGACTCAAAGGCTCATGTCAATGCTGAATTTGAGTGATGCTGGTCAGCCAAGTCTGTCCCAATGCTGGAAGCCAAGGGGCACTGATGCCTGCTCTTCTGAATAATAATGAAGGTAAATGTTACTCTAATAATTTGAATATATGGATTCTAGATTCAGGTGCTACTGATCATGTAGCTTGTAATCTCAATTTGTTTCATACTCACAGACCAGTTGAACATATATCCATCAAACTGCTAAATAATGTATCAGTCCCCGCCACACACATTGGATCAGTCATTGTGAATCCTTCTTTAATCATTCATAATGTGATGTTTTTTCCATCTTTCTCTTATAATCTTCTATCCCTCAGTAAGCTCCTATCCATTCCTTCTTTACTCATACAATTCCTGGGTACTTGTCGTGCCATTCAGGAACATACGTCTCTGAAGACGATTGGTTCAGCTGAACAATACAGAGGTCTATATTACCTTCATGGGATGCCTAAAAAGTCAGTCATTCAGTTTAAATGTTTGTCAGCTAATGTTCAGAAGTCTGATGTTTCAATGCTTTGACATTACAGATTAGGCCACCTTCCAATGTCTAGAATAAAAGAAGTACACACATTGATAAGACTGTATCTGTTTGTGATCATTCAAATAAATGCACTATATGTCCTTTAGCAAAAATGAAAAGAAAGCCCTTTCCTGTTTCTGAATCTGTTTCCATCTCTTCATTTGATCTCTTACATATTGATATATGAGGACCATACAAACACCCCACTGTGTATGATCAACGTTACTTACAATTGTTGATGATCATACAAGGTACACATGAGTATATTTGCTCAGACAGAAATCACAAACAAGGCATATTATTAAAAGTTTCTATCAATATGTCTTAAATCAGTTTGGTAAAAGCATCAAATGCATTAGAACTGACAATAGCCAAGAGTTTAAGATGAGCCAATTTTTCATGACCAAAGGGATCATACATCAGACCAGCTGTGGATATACCCCACAGCAGAATGACATTATTGAACGCAAATGCCAACATAAATTGAACATTGCTAGGTCCCTTAAGTTTCAGGCTAATATACCTATTGGTTACTGGGGTTTCTGCATCCAGGATGCAGTATATCTCATTAACATTCTGCCCACACCCTTGTTACAACATCAAACACCTCATTAATGTCTTCTCAACACCACTCCCACATACAGTGACCTCAAAGTTTTTGGTTGTCTGTCTTTTGCCAGTAACACTTCTCTACAAAAAACCAAATTTGACCCACGAGCCATTGCCTGTGCATACCTTGGTTTACCATATCACACCAAGGGTTATCTGTTATTGAACCTTGCTACCAGAACAATGTCCATTTCAAGAGACGTCCAATTCCATGAACACGACTTCCCATTCGTAACACCTGCACCACCTTCCAACTACTTGTCCTCAACACCACCAACAAACTCCACATCAGACTTCACAACTCCTTTTCATCCTGAATCTTTACCTACACTTACAGAACACTCGACTCAACCAGCATCCTCCATGCCACCTGATCTAGCCTCTTACCAGCAGACTATTAACACACAACCTTCTCTTATTGACCCTCATACTTCAGATGCTGAATCACTTGACTCCCCTGTTTCTCATCCTTGTACTGGACTTGAGGTCCATTTGCCTGTCACGCAAGCACATCATACTGAGAACCCCAGATCTACAAGGAACAAACATCCTCCCAATCACCTCAAGGATTACAACTGTGGTTTGCAATCTTACTTCTCTTCATCATTCATCTCCATCTTCATCTTCTCAGCCTTGCACTCCTTATCCTATTGAGAATTATATGTCTTTTGATTCACTAACACCTAAATACAGAAGATATGCTCTTAATATTAGTGTGCAACCGGAGCCTTCATCTTATCAAGGAGCAGCCAAATCTGTTCATTGGCAGAAGTCAATGCAAGCTGAGTTGGCTGCATTAGAGGCCAACAACACATGGTCCTTGGTTTCTCTTCCTGCAGATTGCAGTTCTCACAACCCAGTTACATCAAGCATTCAAGATCAAAGATTTATGCCTCTTAAGTATTTTCTTGACATAGAGGTGGCTAGGTCACAGGGGGGATCATGCTATTTCAAAGGAAGTATGCACTGGAACTAGTAGAACAGACAGGGTTCCTAGGATCAAAGCCTACAGACACTCCCATGGAGCAAAATTCTAAGCTAGCTCATAATGATTCATTGTTGATCTCAGATGTACCAGCTTATAGGAGACTCATATGTAAGTTGCTCTATCTTACAATCACCAGACTAGACATTTCTTTCATGGTCCAGCAGTTAAGTCAATTTCTGGACAAGCCCACAAAGTTACATCTCAAGGCTGTACACAGACTGGTAAGGTACTTAAAAGGGACGTCTGGGCAAGGTATCTTCTATCCTAGTAGTGGCAAATTGGAGCTGAAAGTCTTTGCAGATTCTGATTGGGCAGGATGTGTAGAGACAAGGAAGTCTACTACTGGATACCGTATGTTCTTGGGCAATTCACTAGTGTCTTGGAGGGCTAAAAAGAAAAGCACTGTTTCCAAGTCTTCTTCTGAAGCGGAATACAGAGCTTTAGCCATGGCAACATGTGAAGTGCAGTGGCTGTTATATTTGCTGGCTGATTTGGGCATAACACATACAAAACCAGTGGAATTATTTTGTGATAACAAGAGTTCCATTCATATTGTAGAGAAACCTGCGTTTCATGAGAGGACAAAACACATTGAAATTGATTGTCACATTGTAAGGGAGAAATATCAGCAGTGAGCCATTCATCCTATGCCTATAAGATCTGAGCTGCAGTTAGCGGATATCTTTACAAAAGCATTAGATTTAAGATCATTACGAAACCTGACTGTAGCTATGGGGGTGTGTAACATCTTTGACAGCTCAGGTTCGAGGGGGGGGGGGTGTGTGTGTTGCAGCAGCTGTTGAGGAGCTGGAACTGGAGAAAGCACAATCCAAAGAGGAGTAGCATTGGTGGAGCAGCAACCGTTGGATTAAATGACAAATTGAAGGTCAAGATGGTAAAAGGGTGAGCTGGCAATCCTAATGGAGTGCTCAGTTGGAGTGCACGTGAAGAAGGTGCGAAGTGCTAAATGTAGTTACGTGGTGCAACAGACTGAGGAAGAAGAAGCTGCTGCGCAGGAGAAGGAACTGTAGCGGGAAGTAGTTTAAAAGGACTGAAATGACGCTTTTAGCCTTTGTTCTATGTTTGTATGTAGAGTAATAGTAAGGGCAGAATTGTAATTTCAATAACCTTCTTCCTCTCTCCAATTCTGCGTTGAATAAAACGGTTATGCAACAATGTGCTGCATCAGATTTCTCTGGAATAAAATTGAGGATTCCAGCATTATTCTCTCTATGCTTTACTCTCCTAATTCTCACTTTCGTTCAATTGTACTTTCAATTCTTCAAATTAACATGCAGCTGGATAAAATCTGACTAACTATTCAATGACAGCCGTATAAATATACGCCAAAATAACTTTGTCGAGACAAATGGTTCCACTTAAAAAAAAAATAAAAAATGAATGGTTGACGGTGTGTCGCTCTCATCTTATTTTGGTGGAAAATAGATTGATTTTTTTTACAGTGAAACAAGATCTGAAATACGATGACTGCGAAACTTGATTGTTTCGTCATAGACTTTTTTTTTTTTTTGATTTTATCACA
>AP025075.1:2407066-2517428 GCA_036186865.1 Eustoma russellianum
ACTGGAGAAAGCACAATCCAAAGAGGAGTAGCATTGGTGGAGCAGCAACCGTTGGATTAAATGACAAATTGAAGGTCAAGATGGTAAAAGGGTGAGCTGGCAATCCTAATGGAGTGCTCAGTTGGAGTGCACGTGAAGAAGGTGCGAAGTGCTAAATGTAGTTACGTGGTGCAACAGACTGAGGAAGAAGAAGCTGCTGCGCAGGAGAAGGAACTGTAGCGGGAAGTAGTTTAAAAGGACTGAAATGACGCTTTTAGCCTTTGTTCTATGTTTGTATGTAGAGTAATAGTAAGGGCAGAATTGTAATTTCAATAACCTTCTTCCTCTCTCCAATTCTGCGTTGAATAAAACGGTTATGCAACAATGTGCTGCATCAGATTTCTCTGGAATAAAATTGAGGATTCCAGCATTATTCTCTCTATGCTTTACTCTCCTAATTCTCACTTTCGTTCAATTGTACTTTCAATTCTTCAAATTAACATGCAGCTGGATAAAATCTGACTAACTATTCAATGACAGCCGTATAAATATACGCCAAAATAACTTTGTCGAGACAAATGGTTCCACTTAAAAAAAAAATAAAAAATGAATGGTTGACGGTGTGTCGCTCTCATCTTATTTTGGTGGAAAATAGATTGATTTTTTTTACAGTGAAACAAGATCTGAAATACGATGACTGCGAAACTTGATTGTTTCGTCATAGACTTTTTTTTTTTTTGATTTTATCACATATTAGAGAGAATGTTGTATAGTCTGATGTTTTCAGTTATGATAAGGGTATTTTGTTAGTGAAAGCAAAAAAAGAAGGAGAAGACTGATTGCATGGAGAATAAAAAGAAAATGGTTTATTATATTGATAGTAAAAGGATAAAGAAAATCAAATGAGACCAGGATCGAGGGAATCATAAAAACCTTCCGGTTCTTTTTCATGTGGAGCTTCTCGAGCCAGTCTCTCTTTCTTTTCTTTCGCAGTTTGATGAGCTTGTTCGCATTTTGAAGAAAAATGCAGACTGGTTTTGTCTCATGGCCAACAATGTTAACATTGGTAGAATTTCGTGAGGCCCTTTATCGTCTTGATGTTAGGGTATGGGCCTTCGTAGATAGAGTAGACATGTAAAGCCAAGTCCTTGTTGTTAGTTTTCTTGTATTCCAAGTATCAGCCAGGGTCTGGATTACTGAGATCGCTCTCCAAAGTTTGCATGAAGTATGCCGACTTCTCATAGGTCCATGTTTTCTTAACGATTTGCTTGAAGTCGGATAGATATACCATCTTCTTTTTCTTTTTTGTTTTAGATTTAGAATGGTTTGGTATATTGTTAGTGGTTGCTGAGAACTGATGATGTGAGAAATATATATTGTAGTTGACAGTTGTTTAAGAGGGTGTGGTATCGTATGGTACGGAAAAGGACATTGAATATTGATGTATATGTGTGTGTGTATGTATAGATAGATAATATATATGCGTGTGTCTATATAATCTATCTGATAATATCTTAAATTTCTTAAGTAAAAAATCCGCTTTTACTTATCAAGCGTCTCAATCCATATAAATCCATCCCTTTCCGGATAGAAGAATTTATCCCATCACATTACAACAAATAGAATAGTGCAATTCAACAATGGCATTGGAGTGAAGAATCATACTTCCATATGAATCTCACCATATGCCACCAAACTAACGGTCTTTGCTGCTAGAAAGTGAAATACATACGTCACAGGTTCGGGTTACAGAAATAGTCTCTCACACAAAATGTCGGATAAGACTGCGCACATCAGATCGCGAAGCAATCCGGCCCTTCTACAGACCCTGCACAAACACGGGAGTCTAATACACTTAGAACGTATTTTACGCCCTATAACCCCATCCCTTCGCCGGTGGAAGAATTTATCCAAATACGTTACGAAAAACATTACGGTACAATTCAACAACGGGTTTGGGATGAAGAATCATCCTTTCACATGCATCTCACCATAAGACACCAAACCAATGGTCTATGTCATACCACTAAAATTCCATATGTCACTTATTCATTTTTATTTTAATTTTTTTGCTTTCTGGTTATTTGTGGTTGGAAAGATCTTTTGACTATCTGTACTTTTAGATGTAAATGCACGTCAAGGTTAAAGTAAAATAGATGCGTCAAGTTCAAAGATCATAGAGGGTAAAAAAAGATTAAAAGTCAAGTTAGTTGAGTCAAATCAAGGAAAAAAAAATGAGAACTATGATGTATAGTAAATATTCATTTTTTAGTACATAAATGAGGAAAATTTTGGTGTCTTACCTGAATTTTTTTTTTTGGATACATTTCCCTTCCTCTACAAATAATGTCATCTATCCTAGTTGCCTTTGGTTATCCACTAGCTTAAACGTAAAACTAGAACACCTTGACCAGGAAAGTTGACAAAAAAAATTGTTAACACACAGTAATGCACCAAAAAATTAACTCAAGTAGTTCAACACCAAAATATGTAAAAACATAGAGTAAAAGTCATTCCGTAGAGACTAGGTTCTACAACAAAGGAAATTCAAATTCGCAAAATACAAATCAAAGGTCACAAGTTTAATTAATTGCTCAACACTAAAATAGGCTAATACAATATATCAAAGCGACTTAAATGCCAATTTAGGATCGTTTCCAAATTTTTCCATTTAAAAATATAGTTTTAAAATTAATTGAAAAAGTAGTGTGCTTTTAAATTAGAAGGAAGAAATCTCCATAAAAACCTGAAACTTTCCAGTCCCTTTTTCCTTTAGTTTTTGTTTCTTGCATTTTTCACTCCCTCTATATTCAAAAAGTGGAATAGGCAATCTATTCATTGAAAAGAACAAAAACACTATAGACACCCAAACACACACAGATATACGTATATATATACACATATATGTATGTATGTATACATTTACAAATATGTATATATGTATACACACACATATATATACATTCATACATAAATCTACATACATACACACATACACACATACAAACAAACAAACAAACATACATACATACATGTATATATGTATGTATGTATGTATGTCTGTGTATATGTATGTGTATGATATGCATATGTACACACACACACATATATACATCGATACATACATACATATGTACATGTTTGCATATATACATATATATATGTATATGTGTGTGTGTGTGTATATATATCTGTGTGTGTTGGGTGTGTGTGTGTATGTATGTGTCCATGAATAACGTACCCAAAATAGACACACACACACATAAAAATATATATATATATGTACATTTATAGATGCATATTTATGTGTGTACGTATACGGCTGAAATATTGTGATACAGTACAGTACACAAGCAAATGTAACGAGTAATAAATCTGGCAAATGAAAATGTAGTGTGCGTCGTCCACTAGCAGATGCCCGTCTATCAAGGTGGATGAGTGCGAAATGAAGCTAGAGATGCATCTGTGAGCACAAAACCTCAAACATGTGATGGAAGCGAAGAAAGTGAATGGTAATACTCAACTGTAGATCGTGTCATAGCTGCTTGAGCCAGAAAGTGAGCAGACTGATGAGTCTCTTTGGGGGCATGGCATAAGCGGAGGAAGGATGCAACGAGGAAAGATTGAAGACGATGTAGATCTGGGGCAACATAATAATCTGATGTAGCAAGAGCACATACCAACTCTAAGCAATCCGCCTTAATAAGGAGATGTCCATATAATGGTACGTAATACATGAGAACCATTAGAACGGCTTGTGCCTCAGCACGAAGTGGAAAATCATGCCGCAATGGGTAAGAGAGAGCATGGACAAACACACCAGATGAGTCACATACAATAGCACCCCTACCAGCCGAGTGCTTACCAACAGCAACATCAGTGTTAAGTTTCACATAACCTGACGGTGGAGGTGACCAACGAATGACCCTTAGCTGACAAGAACAGAGAGGAAGAGAAAGACCCAACTGAATAAGCCGAGGTACTAAAGCCACAATTTTAGATCTAGATATAGACCTGGCCCACATGAATAGATCACTCCGAACATACCGAATAACAAGACGTTGCGACTATGTAGCGTCATCAAACACAATAGCAGCATACATCTTCCAAATATGCCATAGTAATATGCCTAGATTTTTTTTTCTGCATCTCGCCCAAGATTGAGTGAGGAGCAGCAAATCAGATAGCCATCAAATGAGATCGCCAACCCAGACGAGGAGAGACTCCAATGTGCAACAGCGTATCAAGTAATCTAGATGACCCAGACCTCAGGACAATGAAAAAATAAATGACTAGTTAAGGCGGAGGCCAGCCCACAGAATATACATATGGAAGGAATAACGACAAAAAAATGCATAAGTGTATCTTGCAAAGGCAAAGCACCATGATAAAGTTTCCAAAGAAAAACCTGAATGGCTGGACGCTGTGTCTTCAACTAAATATATGTATGAGACATAAGAGAGGACTTCGTTGGTCGTATCAACTCATATGCATGCCAGAGGGAAAAATCCCCCGTAACTGTCGGCCACATGGGAACGCCATCTACCATATAAACCAGCGGGAAACAAAAACTGTGAATAACACAAATACGATGCCAACCTGGAGAATCATAAAACCGTGGTTGATGATCCCACGACCACCATACAAAAAATGCATATACTGACCCCGTAGATTATCAGTAGTCTGATACATCCACCATAACTTACAAGCATGTGCATCTTGTACCGCATGAAGGTCAAGTATAGCCAGACCTCCCTCCTGAAGTGGATAAACAATACTCCACCATGAGACCCAATGCTACTGTCCTGGGCCCTAGAAAAAGCAAGAAAATTGCTGCTCAAGAGCATAGATGACGCTCCGAGGCAGCTATGTCCCTGCAATAACATGAATCCGCATAGAAGAGAGGACAGAACGGATAAGAACTAGCCGACCAGCCGCCCCTAATAGCTTTTGCTGCCATCCCCCTAATCGGGAATCAACATGACGTAGAAGATCCTGACAGTGAGCTACCCGAGTGATACCCATATGCAAATAGGAACCTTAGTACTTCATTGGCAAGGCCGACTACCGCATGGCTAACAAATGAGTATAAGACCAACATTGCTGAGAAGAGACTCGAGCTGAGAAAACCACTGTGCTCTTATGCCAATTAACCTCCTGACCTGACACCCGTTCATAAGATGTCAAGAATCGCTTAAAACACAAAAGATTACGACAATTTGCATCCAAAAAGACCAACAAGTCATCACCATATGATAAATGAGAAATGATAACCAGCATATGCCCTAAAGAAAAGGCGGTGATATATGCCCTAAAAAACCAACTGCTTTAACCCATGACTGAAGCCTTCCGCAGCCAAGATAAAGAGGAGGGACGATAACGGATCCCCCTGCTTAGCACCATGTGTAGGTCAGAAGAACCCCCGGGATTTCCATTTATTAAAATACAAATATGTGTACCTTCAAGATGCTTGAGCACAAGTGATATAAAAAATAGAGAAAACCCAAAGCAGAGAAGGATCGCTCGAAGGAACTACCAGCTGACTCGATCGAAAGCTTTAGCCATATCAAGTTTGATAATTGCGTTACACAGCCGTGATCCCCTGTCAAACTAATGAACCATCTCATTACCATGCAACACTTGCTCCCAGATACCATGACCTTTCTGAAAGCCATCCTGCTCTGGAGATATTACCTATGAGAGAACATCCTCAGACGAGTAGCAAGAATACGAGTCTGGATCTTACTCATAAAGGTAGATAATGCAATCGGCATGTAATCACTGAACGTGAGCTGAATCGACTATTTCGGAAGAAGAACGATCATAAAGTGAATCATTGCCCATGGAAAGGGGAACCCCAAGAAAAATCCCTCCACCCACTGCCTTATACACATCCAAATTTACCACATCCCAACAAAATCGAAAGAACTACCTATTATAGCCATCTGGACCGGCCGCACTATGCGGATCCGGCACCCACACCGCCCGCTTCACATCTTCTTCTAACGGCATGTGTGTCAAAAATGTATTATCCAACTCTGTCACTATGCTTGGAATGCATTGTAAGAAGTCCAAGAAGTCATTGATAGCTAACTGTTAAACATCCTCGTAAAATGATCGAATGCGGCCGCGCTAATACTATCCGGAGTGTTGCATACTACGACCGTTTTAGTCTCTATGCGATAAATACCTCGACGAAGTCTTTTATCTTTGACTATAGAATGATAAAAGTGAGTATTAGCCTCACCCTCCCGAACTTATTTAACCCAGGCTTTTTGTCTCTAGAACTCCATCCCCTGAGCCGAAGCCATATGCAAGTCAACTTATGATGCATAGTATGCCTCCCTATTCGCAACTGATGGGTTGAGATCATACTCCACTTTCAGAAAATGTACACACCGTTCGACATGCTCAAGGCGGTGGAAAATATTACCAAAAACATCCTTACTCCACCGAGATACATCCCTCTTAAACCTGCAAAGTTTTGCACATAAACCGCACATACCCCCAATCGTGGGATAAGAATCCCGAGTAGTATGCATAAATGTGTAAAAATCCAGACAGTCAGAAAACAAAATTGGTGAGGCCTTACCAGAGTATTCATTCCGCATTAGAGTAGCAAAGGACAATGATCAGATGGTGCGACTTAGATGTGTCAATCAGACCTCAGGAAACAGATCATAGAAAGCCTCATTGCAGAATACCCAGTCCGATCGTTGCCTGACGCGACCCAAGCCCTGACAACCTTGCCATGTAAATCGTGTGCCAAGGTGTGGCACAATATGCCAAGCGTTGTAGTCTACCATCGCAGTAAAATTAGTCAGGCAAGATAGTGAAGGGCGCTAGCCCCTTTATGATCCGAAAGTGACAGGAAAGTATTAAAATCCCCCGATAACATCCATGGATCCCGAATAATGCCACAATGTCGCGGCAAGTATGCCCAAGGCTCTATTCGGTCCACCACCATATGGCGACCATAAACATATGAATGCGAAAAGACAAGATTATTAGAAAGTAAAAGGAAACGTAAGTGAGCAAACTGAGTGGTCACGATAGACTCCAATAATTCCATGACATGTCACTGCTAGAAGCACCATGCTCAGCCATCACAAACACACATCATAGACGAAAAGCCAAGTTGAAGACAAGCTCGATCCATACGTGTACTGGGCTGCTGTGGCTCAATAATGAATAAAAAATGAAAGGAAAACTACTAATGCAGCAAACACAAACAAGGCAATGAGGTTCATTAACCCCAAATGTTCCAAGTAAGCATATTCATTGAGAAAGATGAGGCTGGGAGCTTGAAAACCGAGCAACACCACAGGTAATAACCTGTCGAGAAGGTTGTGGAATTTGACTGTAGGTCCATGTGTACGCTTGCAGACACCAGGAACAAAACTGTGATCGTCATTGTCATCAGGCGGGTGTGAGATTTGCTACAAAAGCTCGGCATCCGATGTGTGGTCCGTGAAGCCTTACAGACGGAGAGCCCAACAGTTGGATGCCTGAAGAAATTCCTTGTGAAGATTCGATGCTATAATACGGTCGAGATGCTTGGTTGCCGGAATATAGAGCTCCGAATCCGAGACTGAATGCATAATAGTGCATTCACCATTGTGGGCATGCTCCTCAGTCATTAAATCATCTGAAGAACGGCCTAACGCCTTCAAGTTCTGAGAATGTGATGGCTGGATGTCCTCAGCAACAACTGACACCAACGCCCATGCATTTGCAGCATTTCCTACGACAACTCATTTTTTGGTTTCTCACATCATTGTTTCGATTGTCCAGGAAGATCAGTGGGTAATCACGCTACAACCAGAGTAGATGACGGAATGTCGCCTTAGCGCAGTCATCCTTTTTGTGTCCCAAGATACAAGATTTGTCATAAAATAGAGGGACATCGTCATATATGACATGTTGAAAATGAAGATGATCCATACTTTGGATGCAATTTCGGTTGAAGATCTTAAAGACGTTAATCTCAACACATACCCAGGCAACGGACGGTCGGCGAATTCGTTGTGTAGCCACATCCATCTGAATAGGGGCTCCAACAATTGAATCTATGACAAATAGGGCCGGTTGGTTGTGTAGATGAAGGCCCCGACAGTGACAACCATACGGGCAAGATCAGTGCATCATAACGGGGGTCGAAATCATATGTATATTTAGTGATCCGCATATGATATCCCAGGATATTCCATGATCGACGACAAAAACAGCGATTGTAATCTTCTTCCCGTTCAAACCGAAGCAATACATACGTCTTGTCCAAAAGGCCGGCCTTTACCTACTCGACAATCCAATTCTGTCAAGTGCTTTCTACAACGCGGCCATTCCATAAAGATCCGACGAGGGTGTTTCGGAACAGCACAAGCATGGCGGAAACCTCTTCGTCCACAAAAACATTAGATTGGAATCCTTTGTAACGCTGCGGAGGTTTTGGAGCAATTGTGGTTGGTGTATCGGTAAGGGCTGAGGCGAACGAGCGGGTGGCCGGGGCCGATTGGCTAGGCGACGGCATGGCGAGTCTGCTGCAAACGCAAAATCGCCAAAGAGACGACCAAGAGCCTTTATATATATATATATATATAGTATATCTACGTATAATATAAATGGATATATACATGCATAATCCTAATTACTATAACAACATAAATCAAAACACTCATTCTTTGGATAAAACAATTCAAAAATTCAATATACCTTTCAGATATCTAAAAAAATACATTTAATAACAACTAGATGCGATACTTTAGGTATAATTTGAAACCTTACACATAAACTGTTAAGAAATATGTTTGAATAATTTTCAAGGTCATGATTTTAAGTAGTGAATACTTAAAAATGCTACACATGGTGTCATAAATGATTAAAAGTTGAGAAAGTGAAGAAAAATAACATCGATCTCTCAGGTTGTTGCACTTCGATCGATCAATGTACTTCAATCCCTCACATCGATCGATCCATGTAAGGCAGAGAAAATTCAAGACCTTACTGTGAGACATCGATCTCTAAATCTGAGACACATCGATCGATCGATGTAAATTGAACCCTCACTTCGATCGATCGATGTAGGTCAGAGACAAACTTTGAAACTCATTGTGAGACATCGATCTCAGAAACAAAGGCATTTCGATCGATCGATGTCTAGGGTTTTTTAGAAAATTTTTCCTAAAATGTGATAAAATGGTTTTTTTCATTTTTACATGATTTTTCTATGTTTATCATGTTAGTATTATGTGTTTTTGATGATTACAATTATATGATGTGACTAATGTACCTTGGAAGTTTCTACAACTTACCAAAAAAGGCAAAATTGGTATTTTGAGTTTGTGTAGGTTCTTGGCATGGTGAAAATTTTTCAAAGACAAATTCATCTCTTACTTATCATCACAAAGGTGTTACTATATATATTTCTAACCATCGGGGTCATTATAGAGTTTTCTCTCACCAGGGGTATTTTGGTTATTTTACCTCTGAGGGCAGTTTTGGTATTTTTACTCAAGGAATCTCTTGAGTATATTATTATCTTTATTCTGAAGCTCATTTATGATTATCTTGAAGATTATTTGGTGGTTTTCTATTATTTCTCTCATTTGATGATATTATCGATAGTAACAGGATATGTGATGGGTTGTTATGTCACATTCTTTTTTTCTTGAAGACCTTAATATGTATTGGAGAGTCTTAATGATCATTTTTCAGAGCATTTGAAGGTGTTATTGGTGTGGAATTCATCACAACATATAAGGAGAAATTGTGGGAATTTCGATATTATATATCGACATAATCTTGTCAACTATTATTTGTTGATTTCTTCTTCAAAACTCTGAGTTGATATTCATATATACAAGCCTCCAAACGTGTATTTACAGGTGGAAATGATGGTGTATTCATTTTATGACTTTATGCCAAGTGGACCAACCAAAAAGAAGCTAGTTGGCAATTGGACCCTTTGAATTCAAGCCTAATGGCTATGTTGAAGGAGTTGGTGCTGATTTTATCCTAAATGGGCAGCCTTCTATTGACCTATTCTTATGGCAAGGAGTTGAGGGATTCTTGTGGCATATTCTGTTCAATATTATCTTCATTTTGCAAGCATTTCCAAGTCATTTTTGAAGACTTAATTTCGGCCAAGTTGAGGTTCCAAGGTGGACAATTGTGTTGTTTCATTATGCCAAGTATACAAGGTGTTTATGTGATCAACCAATGATGTGAAGGCACTTAAGCATTGATGATGAAGACATTGACAAATAGAAGTTCTTATCTTCAAGGGACATTTCATACTATAAATAGGAGGCAAAGGTGAAGAAGAAGAACACACATTTGAAAGAAAAAGTTGAAGTTCATTGTCTTGCTATCTTCTTCTCTAAATTCTTGTTTCATTCTTTGTAGCCAAGGTGTTTTTGTGATATTTTTTGTAGATCTACAAGCCTCTTGTGTCTCATTTGTAAGATTGATTAGCCAAATCTATGACGCTATATCAATAGGTGATAGAGGTGTTGCAACCAAGAGTTTCATAGATGTGTTCATCCAAGTCTTGAATAGGGTTAACCCAATGATCAAGCTTGGATCTTGTTGTAATTTTGTTCATACAATAGTGAAATCCAAGGAAAAGTGTTCCTTGGGACTGGAGTAGGTCACATTGACCGAACCAGGATAAATCTTTTGTGTTCTTGTCTTCTTTTTTACTTTTCTATTTTTCTGTCTGTTTTCACTGCAGATTTCACACAACTTAACAAGTTTTGAAAAATAGCAAAACACCTTCAAAATTTGTGATTTTTTGTGGAGTTATACTTCAGACTGTTAGATTTCATAGGAAGCAAGAATCACTTGATTTGAGCAAAGGAAGTTAGTCTTTTAATAATTTCAATATAATTGCTCCAATCTGGCTCGAATCTGACCAGTTTCAAGAAAACTTAATTTCTGCTTTCATCAAGAATTGTTTAAGGTCAGTACCTTTTGGAAACATAAACTAGACATCTTAAGGAGTGTTTTGAAATAAAGAACAACCTTTTTGGTTGAGTATTCAAAGAGAAACACGTTTTCAAAGTTCAGCACTATTCTGTCCAATTTTATACAGATTGACCATCTCAATCTTTTTATTTGTTTGAAGGGCCAAACAATCTTATTTGTATTTAATTTTTGGACAAAATCTTTTTAAGACATTAAAGTTAAGTTATGAAAATTTTCATAATTTGTGGAGTTGTGTACACTGAGTTTTGAAGTTTACTAAAACGGATACTAAAGTTGAGGAGGTCTCAGATTTTGCTTTTAAAGGGGATTTTGTTAAAGGGTAGTAGTGTAATTTCTGCTAACCACTATTCACAACCCCTTTAGTGGCGTTTACTGCAGGTGCATAGTCCAATTATTGATATCAGGCCGAGGCCAACACCACTCAAAGAATCAAGATTCAACACCATACGAACAAGCCAAAGCCAAGAAACAACAATTCCTTGTATCCTGAACATCTCAAATTAAAGGTACATACAATGGCCATAGTTTCTCACAAAGGTGAGTTGGAAGGTATGTTTATACAACGCCCTTTCCTTTTTGATGGTAATAATTTTGTTCATTGGAAACTAAGAATGAGGCTATTCTTAATGGCTATAGACATCGATTTATGGTCTATAGTTGAAGATGTGCCATACATTCCAGTGAAAGTTGTTTAAGTAAACGGTGTAACGCAAGAAGTAGAAAAATATAAACATGCAACTAGGCAAAACTTTGCATCTACAGAACCTATAAATTATGCCTATATGTATACAAATGTGACTAGAATTAAAATGCAACCAACTCATTGTAATGCATATAGACTTAAGTATAGGCAACATTCTTATTCTTCTTATAGAAATACATATGACCATACATACATAGTACCATATAAGAAACAAAATCATATGCCTTACACAAACTATCAAAACCGACCACTTTATAATAATTATCAACCAAGGTATAACATGTATGACAATGCATCACCTTTTAAATGGAATGGTCAAGTACATGTTAATCTGCTTTATTCAACTAATGTCAAATATGTGCCTAGAAGGTACGCCCAAGTTTGGATACCTAAAGGATATTTAAAAAAGGATGGTGACCTTAACATTCAAGGACCCAAGTAAAAAGTACCTAAAACTTTGTCTCCATTGTAGGAAAAACGTAAGGAATGCAAGAAGGAGGCAAAGTCAAAGAATCTAAAAACCAAATGGTTTTTAGACAGTGGATGTTCAAGGCATATGACAGGCAACCTTAAACTATTCACCGAGTTGGAACATATCAAGAATGGAATAAAAGTGATATTCGGTGACAACAACAAAGGAAAAATTGTTAGAAAAGGAACAATCGGGGACCCTAACACAATTAAAATACGAAACGTGTTGTTAGTAAGAAATCTTTCTTATAATTTATTAAGCATTTCACAACTTATAGATTCCAATTATTATGTTTCTTTTCTCCCTGATTCTTGTGATATAACAAATGAAAAAGGAGAAATTGTATTAAAAGGAAATAGATATGGTAACATTTACACACTATCACTAAATAACATGTTAGATGCTAAGGTTAAGTGTTTAATATCACATGACTTAGATGTAAATTTATGGCATAGACGACTAGGCCATATATGAATCTAAACCATTGAAAAGTTATCTAAGAAGAACTTAATTAGAGGCATGCTTAAGTTAGACTTAGATAATTTTCAACTATGTGAAACATGTATTAAAGGAAAACATATAAAAGAAACATTAAAACCAAAAGATGAAGTGAGTACTAATCATGTACTAGAAATGCTTCACTTAGACTTATTTGGTCCAAGTAGGACAAGAAGTCTAGGTGGACACTACTATGTGTGTGTCATAGTAGATGATTACTCACGATACACATGGACATTGTTCTTAACACACAAAGACGATGTTCCATTTGAAATTGAAACTCTTATCAAGCAACTCGAAAATATTTACGAAAAAATGTTAAAAGAATTATGAGTGATAGAGGTGGAGAATTTAAAAACAATTCAAGTTTTTTGAATTACATGGCATAAAACATGAATTCTCACCACCTAGAACACTACAACTCAATGAAGTTGTTGAACGTAAAAATAGAACCATACAATAAATAACCAGGACAATGTTGTGTGAAAACAAAGTACCTAAATATTTATGAGCTGAAGCTGTGAGTTGTGCTTGTTATATTATCAATAGGCTTTCAATTAGAAAGAAATTAAATAAAACACCTTACGAATTGTTAAGCAATAGACAACCTAAAGTAGATTATCTTAGTGTTTTTGGTTGTAAGTGTTTTGTGTTGAACACTAAGGATAATCTAGACAAGTTTGAATAAAAGTCTATTGAATGCATATTTGTTGGTTATTCAACTAATTCTAGAGCATATATGTGTTATAATCCTGTATCTAGAAAGATAATTGAATATATACATGTGAAATTCAATGAGAATGCATGTTCTGAAGTTAGTGATAAAACTTAACATAAACAAGAGAATAATTTTGAAAATATGTTTTATGATGATGATGTATTACTTGAGCCCGTATGTGATCATCTAGAACTCTCTCTGATTAAGACATGCATGAACCATTAGAAGAAATAAATGAAGAAATTTTGCAATTGGAAGATAATACAACTAACTTGCAAGATGATCCAATTGTATACGATAATGTTCACACTAATGAAACATTTGAACAAGATGAGGGTGAACCTAGTCAACATAGAAATTAGTGGATTATAAAAAATAAACATGAACACCCTAAAGAATAAAGCATTAGGGATCCAAATGTTGGAGTTAGAACACGTAGAAGCATAAGTCAATCTGAAGGACATAGCTTAATCTCACACTTAGAACCTAAGAATGTTAAGGTAGCCTTAGGTGATATATAATGGACTAATGCCATGCATGAGGAATTGAACCAATTTGCCAGAAACAAAGTGTGAGATTTAATACCTAAACCCGAACATAAATCTATAATAGGCCCTAAATGGGTCTTTAGGAATAAAATGGATGAACAAGAAAACATCACACGAAATAAGGCTAGGCTAGGCTAGTCGCACAAGGTTATAATCAACAAGAAGAAATAGATTATGAAGAAACCTTTGCACCCGTTGCACGACGAGAAGCAATTAGATTGTTTCTTGTGATTGCAAGTCCAAGCAATATTAAACACTTCGATGGATGTCAAGAGTGCGTTCTTGATTGGATACATCCAAGAAGAGGTGTTTGTCAAACAACCCCCCGCATTTGAAGATTCAAAGAATTCTAACCATATATACAAGCTTAAGAAAGCTTTATATGGTTTGAAACAAGCTCCAAGAGCTTGGCATGATAGATTTACAAACTTTTTTATCGCAAACAATTATCAACGGGAAGCATAGACAACAAATTATTCCTAGGAAGAAAAGATAATGATTTATTAATAGTCCAAATATATGTAGATAATATAATTTTGGTTCAACCAACCCTACCTTAGTAAAGGACTTCGAAGAATGCATGAAGTCAGAATTTGAAATGCCAATGGTAGGAGAATTGAACTACTTCTTAGGGCTTCAAATCAAATAAACCCCTCAAGGAATCCACGTTAGCCAACTTAAGTATATCAATGATATGATTAAGAAGTTTGGATTTGAAGAGTTGAAACCAACACCTATCCTTTGAGTGTTAGCACCAAAATAGATAAGGATGAAAGTGGTAAACCTTTTGATGACACACTATATAGGTCTATGATTGGGTCATTGTTATATTTAACCGTGTCAAGACCTGATATCCTGTTTATTGTGTGTATGTCTGCTAGGTTTCAATCTTGTCCTAAAGTATCACATTACAATTCGATGAAAAAGATATTTAGATATCTTAAACACACACCTCACCTAGGACTTTGGTATGATAGAAATGCTAAGTTAGAATTATACGCATTTAGTGATGCTGATTATGGTGGTTACAAATTAGATATAAAATCTAATAGCGACACATGTCAATTCATAGGAACCAACTTGATCTCTTGGTTTTCTAAAAAGCAAGCTAGTATATCACTCTCTACCACCGAAGCCGAGTATATAGCCTTAAGCTTATGCAGTACCCAAATACTTCGGCTTAAACAACAACTTAGTGATTTTAGCATTAAAATGAATAAGATTCCAATTTTCTGCGATAGCACAAGTGCAATCAATCTTTGTCGGAATTTGGTACTTCATTCTAAGGCCAAACACATTGAGGTAAGATACCATTTCCTTTGAGACCATGTTCAAAATGGGGACATCACCGTAAACCATGTAAGAACTGATCATCAAGTAGCTGACATCTTTACCAAACCCCTTAATCAAGCCAGTTTTGAAAACTTACGAGCCAAGTTCGGTATAATGACTTACGATACACTTGCATAAGTCTATCTTTTGCACGATTTGCAAAATTAAGGGGGAGATAGAATAAGAACATGATTTTAGATCTTAAGTCATGATTTGGAGGTTGAATAATAAGTTAAGTTCAATAGGTATAAGCTTCAATTGGTATTAAATTGGCTTGGAGCATAGGTTAAGGGGGGAGAGAATAAGTTGAGGGGGAGCATATATGTTAAAAATGAAAGTTTGAAAACAACTGGTATAGAATTGGTGAGGTGGTATAGAATCGGTGAGGTTTTCAAAAAAATTCAATCAGGATAAAATTGGTAGATATGTGATAAAAAATTGATAAAGAGCTGTGACATTAAAATCATGTTGAGTTATTTTGAAAATCATCCAAAAGGGGGAGAATGTTGAGAAATATGTTTGGATAATTTCCAATATCATGATTTTATGTGGTGAATACTTAAAAATATCACACATGGTGTTATAAATGATTAGAAGTTGAAAAAGTAAAGAAAAATGACATCGATCTCTCAGGTTGTTGCACTTCGATCCTGCACATCGATTGATCCATGTAAGACAGAGAAAATTCAAGACCTTACTATGAGACATCGATCTTTAAACCTGAGACACAATGATCGATCGATGTACATGAACCCTCACTTCGATCGACCGATGTAGGCCAGAGACAAACTCTGAAACTCACTGTGAAATATCGATCTCTTAAGCTGAGGCACTTCAATCGATCGATGTCTAGGGTTTTTAGATTTTTTTTTGTAAAATGCGATATAATGGTTTCTTTCATTTTTACATGATTTATATATGTTTATCATGTTAGTATTATGTGTTTTTGATGATTATAATTATATCTTGTGACTAATGTGTCTTGGAAGTTTCTACAACTTATCAAAAAGGGCAAAATTGGTATTTTGAGTTTTGTAGGTACTTGACATGGTGAAAATGTTTCAAGGACACATTAATCTCTTACTTATCATCTCAAAGGTTTTATTATATCTATTTCTGAGCATCGAGGTCATTTCTAGAGTTTTCTCTCACAAGGGGTATTTTGGTCATTTTACCCCCAAGGGCAGTTTTGATATTTTTACTCAAGGAATCTCTTGAGTATATTATAATCTTTATTTTGAAGCTCATTTATGATTATCTTGAAGATTATTTGGTGGTTTTATATTATTTCTCTCATTTGATGATATTATCGACAGTAGCGGGACATGTGACGGGTTGTGATTTCGCAATCTATTTTTTTCTTGAGGATGTTCTTATATATGTTATTGGAGAGTCTTAATCATCATTTTTCATATAATTTGAAGGTGTTCTTGGTGTGGAATTCATCACAACATATAAGGAGAAATTGTGGGAATTTCGATATATATGTTGATATAATCTTGCCAACTATTATTTGATGATTTCTTCTTCAAAAATCTGCGTTGATATTCATATATAAAAGCCTTCAAACGTGTATTTAAAGGTGGAAATAATGGTGTATTCATTTTATGACTTTATGCCAAGTGGACCAACATAAAAGAAGCTAGTTGCCAAAATTGCCAACTTGGACCTTTTGAATTCAAACCCAATGGCTATGTTGAAGGAGTTGGAGCTGATTTTATCCTAAATGGGCAGCCTTCTCTTGAACTATTCTTATGGAAAGGAGTTGAGGATTCTTCTGGCATATTCCGTTCAATATTATCTTCATTTTGCAAGCATTTCCAAGTCATTTTTGAAGACTAAGTTTCGGCCAAGTTGAGGTTCCAAGGTGGACCAATTGTGTTGTTTCATTATGCGAAGTATACAAGGTGTTTATGTGATCAACCAATGATGTGAAAGCACTTAAGCATTGATGATGAAGACATTGACAAATTGAAGATCTTATCTTCAAGGGACATTTCGTACTATAAATAGGAGGCAAATGTGGAGAAGAAGAACACACACTTGAAAGCAAAAGTTGAAGTTCATTTTCTTGCTATCTTCTTCTCTTCATTTATTGTTTCATTATTTGTAGCCAATGTGTTCTTGTGAAATTTGTTGTAGAGCTACAAGCCTCTTGTGTCTCATTTGTAAGATTGATTAGCCAAATCTATAATGCTGCATTAATAGGTGATAGAGGTGTTGCAACCAAGAATTGCATAGAGGTGTTCATCCAAGTCTTGAATAGGTTTGGTGTTTAACCCAAGGATCAAGCTTGGATCTTGTTGTAATTTTGTTCATACAATAGTGAAATCCAAGGGAAGGTGTTCCTTGGGATTGGAGTAGGTCACATTGACCGAGCCATGATAAATCTTTGGTGTTCTTGTCTTCTTTTTTACTTTTCTGTTTTTCTATTCGTTTTCACTACATATTTCACACAAAATTACATGTTTTGAACAAATAGCAAAACACCTTCAAAATTCATGATTTTTGATGGAGTTTTACTTCAGACTGTTAGCTTTCATTTGCAACAAGAATCACTTGATTTGAGCAAAGGAAAGTTAGTCTTTCAGTCATTGTAAGATAACTGCTCCAATGTGGCTGCAATCTGATCAGTTTTGAGAAACTTTAATTCTGCTTTCATCAAAATTTTTTAAGGTCAAGACTTTTTGTAAACATAAACTAGACATCTTAAGGAGTGTTTTGATGTAAAGATCAACCTTTGGTTGAGTATTCAAAGAGAAACACTTTTTCAAATTCAGCACTATTCTGTCCAATTCTGTACAAATTGACCATCTGAATCGTTTTATTTGTTTCAAGGATCAAACGATTGTTATCTAATTTTTGGACAGAGTCTTTTTAAGAAATTGAAGTTATGTTCTAGAAATTTTTCATAATTGTTGGAGTTGTGTGCACTGAGTTTTGAATTTTACAAAAACGGGTACTGAATCTGAGGAGGTCTCATATTCTGTTTTTAAAGGGGATTTTGTTAAAGGGTAGTAGTGTAATTTCTGCTAACCACTATTCACACCCCCTCTAGTGGTGTTTACTGCAGATGCACGGTCCAACACTTGGTATCAGAGCAATGCCAACACCACTCAAAGAAGCAAGATTCAACACCATACAAACAAGACAAGACCAAGGAACAACAATTCTTTGTAGCCTGCACATCTCAAATTAAAGGTACATACAATGGCCATAGTTTCTCACAAAGGTGAGTTGAAAGGTATATTTACATAACGTCCTCCTCTTTTTGATGGTAATAATTTTGTTCATTGGAAACTAAGAATGAGGCTATTCTTAATGGCTATAGACGATTTACGGTCTATAGTTGATGATGTGCCATACATTCTAATGAAAGTTGTTCAAGTAAACGGTGTAATGCAATAAGCAGAAAAATATAAACGTACAACTAGGCAAAACTTTGCATCTAGACAACCTAGAAATTATGCCTATATGTATACAAATGTGACTAGTAATAACATGCAACCAACTCATTATAATGCATGTATAGGCAACATTCTTATTCTTTTTATAGAAATACACATGACCATACATACATAACAATATTCAAGAAACAAAATCTTATGCCTTACACACTATCAAAACCGACCACTCTATAATAATTATGAACCAAGGTATAACATGTATGACAATACATCACCTTTTATATGGAATGGCCAAGTACATGTTAATCCACTTTATTCAAACTGATTTGGTATGAGTGGATTAGGCACGACCTACTAGATTTGCACCTCTCTGAAGACATGGTCTAGGATAGGAGTTCATGGAGGCAGAGGATTAAGGTTAACAAGGTATAGACCAGATATAGGGGCACCTTAGAATATATTTAGGGGCGTGGGTAGGCGTAGATACTATCTACGCTGTAGGTTGGTTATGCACTTGTTTGTTTATGTTTTAACATTGTTTTGCATTATATGTACATATACGCGTTATGTGTATTTTAATATCGACAGCCTCCTCTTTGTATTTTCTTAATTCCCTCACTATCACACTAGCACTCCATATCTCTATTATTGTGTCATTTATGCAGGTACATATAGAGCCAGCGGTCTCACTAGAAGCAAACTCTCTATCCCTTGGGACAGAGGCATTGTTTGCCTGCCACTTACCTTCCGCAGACCCTAGCGATAGCTTTTGCTGTCATTGGGATATACTGGATACGAATGATGATGATGATGATGATGGTCCAAGTAGGACAAAAAGTCTAGGTGGACACTACTCTGTGTGTGTCATAGTAGATGATTGCTCACGATATACATGGACATTGTTCTTAACACACAAAGACAATGCTCCATTGGCAGTCGAAACTCTTATCAAGCAACTCAAAAATATTTACGAAAAAATGTTAAAAGAATTAGGAGTGATAGAGGTGGAGAATTTAAAAACAACGATGTAATCAAGTTTTGTGAATTACATGGAAAAAACATGAATTCTCACCACCTAGAACACCACAACTCAATGGAGTTGTTGAACGTAAAAATAGAACCATACAAGAAATGGCAAGGACAATGTTGTGTGAAAACAAAGTACCTAAATATTTATGGACTAAAGCTGTTAGTTATGCTTGTTATATTATCAACATGCTTTCAATTAGAAAGAAATTAAATAAAACACCTTACGAATTGCTAAACAATAGACAACCTAAGGTAGATTATCTTAGAGTTTTTGGTTGTAAGTGTTTTGTGTTAAACAGTAAGGATAATCTAGACAAGTTTGAACAAAAGTCTATTGAATGCATATTTGTTGGTTATTCAACTAATTAATTCTAGAGCATATAGGTGTTATAATCTTGCATCTAGAAAGATAATTGAATCCATACATGTGAAATTCAATGAGAATGCATGTTTGAAGTTAGTGATAAAACTCAACATAAACAAGAGAATAATGTTAAAAATATGTTTGATGATGATGATGTATTGCTTGAGCCAGTATGTGATCATCTAGAACCAACTCCCCCTGAACAAGACATACATGAACCCTTAGATGAAATAAATGAAGAAATTTTGCAATTGGAAGATAATACAACTAACTTGCAAGATGCTCCAGTTGTATACGATAATGTTCACACTAATGAAACATTTGAACAAGATGAGGGTGAACCTAGTCAACCTAGGAAGTGGTGGCTTATAAAATATAAACATAAACACCCTTAAGAGTTAGTCATTGGAGATCCAAATGTTGAGGTTAGAACACGTAGAAACATAAGTCAATCTGAAGGACATAGCTTAATCTCACACTTAACCTAAGAATGTTAAGGAAGCCTTAGGTGATATATCATGGATAGTGCCATGCATGAGGAATTGAACCAATTTACTAGAAACAACGTGTAGGATTTAGTACCTAAACTCGAACATAAATCTATAATAGGCACTAAATGGGTCTTTAGGAATAAAAAGGATGAACAAGGAAACATCACACGAAATAAGGCTAGGCTAGGCTAGTCGCACAAGGTTATAATGAACAAGAAGAAATAGATTATAAAGAAACCTTTGCACCCGTTGCACGACTAGAATCAATTAGATTGTTACCTGCGATTGCAAGTCCAAGCAATATTACACACTTCCAAATGGATGTCAAGAGTGCATTCTTGAATAGATACATTCAGGAAGAGGTGTTTGTCAAACAACCCCCTGGATTTGAAGATTCAAAGAATCCTAACCATGTATACAAGCTTAAGAAAGCTCGATATGGCTTGAAACAAGCTCCAAGAGCTTGGTATGATAGATTTGAAAACTTTCTTATTGCAAACAATTATCAACGGAGGACCATAGACAACAAATTATTCCTAAGAAGAAAAGATAGTGATTTATTGATAGTCCAAATATACGTAGATGATGTAATCTTTTGTTCAACCAACCCTACCTTACTAAAGGACTTCGAAGAATGTATGAAGTCAGAACTTGAAATGTCAATGGTAGGAGAATTGAACTACTTCTTAGGGCTTCAAATCAAACAAACCCCTCAAGAAATCCACGTTAGCCAACTTAAGTATATCAATGATATGATTAAGAAGTTTGGATTTGAAGAGTTGAAACCAACACCACCCCATGAGTGTTAGCACCAAACTAGATAAGGATGAAAATGGTAAACCTTTTGATGACACACTATATAGGTCTATGATTGGATCACTATTATATTTAACCGTGTCAATGCCTGATATCATGTTTAGTGTGTGTATGTGTGCTAGGTTTCAATCTTGTCCTAAAGTATCACATTACAATTCGGTGAAAAAGATATTTAGATATCTTAAACACACACCTCACTTAGGACTTTGGTATGATAGAAATGCTAAGTTGGAATTATACGCATTTAGTGATGCTAATTATGGTGGTTGTAAATTAGATAGAAAATCTACTAGCGGCACATGTCAATTCATAGGAATCAACTTGATCTCTTGGTTTTATAAAAAGCAAGATAGTGTAGCACTCTCTACCACCGAAGCCGAGTATATAGCCTTAAGCTTATACGCTACCCAAATAATTTGGCTTAAACAACAGCTTAATGATTTTGGCATTAAAATGAATAAGATTCAAATTTTCTGCGATAGCACAAGTGCAATCAATCTTTGTCGGAATTTGGTACTTGATTCTAAGGCCAAACACATTGATGTAAGATACCATTTCCTTCGAGACCATGTTCAAAATGGGGACATGACCATAAACAATGTAAGAACTGATCATCAAGTAGCTGACATCTTTACCAAACCCCTTAATCAAGCCACTTTTGAAAACTTACGAGCTAAGTTAGGTATGATGACTTATGATACAATTGCGTAATTCTATCTTTTGCACGATTTGCAAAATAAAGGGGGAGATAGAATAAGAACATGATTTTAGATCTTAAGTCATGATTTGGAGGTTGAATAATAAGTTAAGTTCAATAGGTACAAGTTTCAGTTGGTGTTAAGTTGTTGCACTTCGATCGATCGATGTACTTCGATCTCTCACATCGACCGATCCATGTAAGGCAGAGAAAATTCAGGACCTTACTATGAGACATCGATCTCTAAACCTGAGACACATCGATTGATCGATGTACATCGAACCCTCACTTCGATCGATCGATGTAGGTGAGAGACAAACTCTGAAACTAATTGTGAGTCATCGATCTCTGAAGCTGAGGCACTTCAATCGATCGATGTCTAGGGTTTTTAGAAATTTTTTTTCTAAAATGGGATAAAAAGGTTGTTTTACATGATTTATATATGTTTATCATGTTAGTATTATGTGTTTTTGATGTTTATAATTTTATCTTGTGACTAATGTGCCTTGGAAGTTTCTACAACTTACCAAAAAGTGCAAAATTGGTATTTTGAGTTTGTGTAGGTACTTGGCATGGTGAAAATATTTCAAGGATACATTCATCTCTTATTTATCATCACAAAGGTGTTATAATAATCTATTTCTGACCATCGGGGTCGTTTCTGAAGTTTTCTCTCACCAGGGGTATTTTGGTCATTTTACCCCTGAGAGTAGTTTTGGTATTTTTACTCAAGAAATCTCTTGAGCATATTTTTATCTTCATTCTGAAGCTCATTTATGATTATCTTGAAGATTATTTGGTGGTTTTCTATTATTTCTCTCATTTGATGATATTATCGACAATAGCGGGATATATGACGGGTTGTGATGTCACATTCTATTTTTTCTGAAGACCTTCTTATATATGTTATTGGAGAGTCTTAATAATCATTTTTCAGAGAATTTGAAGGTATTCTTAGTGTGGAATTCATCAAAAGATATAATGAGAAATTGTGGGAATTTCGATATTATATGTTGACATAATCTTGTCAACTATTATTTGTTGATTTCTTCTTCACAAATCTGAGTTGATATTCATATATACAAGCCTCCTAACGTGTATTTACAGGC
Organism: Eustoma russellianum; assembly: GCA_036186865.1. Lineage (NCBI taxonomy): Eukaryota > Viridiplantae > Streptophyta > Magnoliopsida > Gentianales > Gentianaceae > Eustoma > Eustoma russellianum. The sequence goes on from AP025075.1 coordinate 2,430,216, forward strand.
GGAAATGATGGTGTATTTATTTTATGACTTTATGCCAAGTGGATCTACCAAAAAGAAGCTAGTTGGCAATTGGACATTTTGAATTCAAACCCAACGGCTATGTTGAAGGAGTTGGAGCTGATTTTATCCTAAATGGGCAGCCTTCTCTTGACATATTCTTATGGCAAGGAGTAGAGGGATTTTTGTGGTATATTCCCTTCAATATTATCTTCATTTTGCGAACATTTTCAAGTCATTTTTAAAGACTAAATTTGGGCCAAGTTGAGGTTCCAAGTTGGACCAATTGTGTTGTTTCATTTTGCCAAGTGTACAAGATGTTTATGTGATCAACCAATGATATGAAGACACTTAAGCATTGATGATGAAGTTATTGACACATTGAATTTCTTATCTTTAAGGGCCATTTCACACTATAAATTGGAGGCAAAGGTGAAGAAGAACAACACACACTTGAAAGCAAAAGTTGAAGTTCATTGTCTTGCTATCTTCTTCTCTTCATTCTTGTTTCATTCTTTGTAGTCAAGGTGTTCTTTTGATGTTTGTGGTAGAGTTACAAGCCTCTTGTGTCTCATTTGTTAGATTAATTAGCCAAATGTATAAGGCTACATCAATAGGTGATAGAGGTGTTGCAACCAAGAGTTGCATAGAGATGTTCATCCAAGTCTTGAATAGGGTTGGTGTTTAACCCAAGGATCAAGCTTGGATCTTGTTGTAATTTTGTTCATACAATAGTGAAATCCAAAAAAAGGTGTTCCTTGGGGCTGGAGTAGGTCACATTGACCTAACCAGAATAAATCTTTGGTGTTCCTGTCTTTTTTTTATTTTTCTGCTTTTCTGTCCGTTTTCATAGCAGATTTCATACAACTTCACATGTTTTAAAAAAATGGCAACGCACCTTCAAAATTTGTGATTTTTGATGGAGTTATACTTCTGACTGTTAGCTTTGAGTTTCAACAAGAATCACTTGATTTGAGCAAAGAAAAGTTAGTCTTTCAGCCATTGCAAAATAATTGCTCCAATCTAGCTCCAATCTGACCAGTTTTGAGAAAACTTGAATTCTGCTTTCATCAACAATTGTTTAAGGTCAGATCCTTTTGAAAACATAAACTAGACATCCTAAGGAGTGTTTTGATATAAAGATCAACCTTTTTGGTTGACTATTCAAAGAGAAACACGTTTTCAAAGTTCAGCACTATTCTGTCCAATTCTGTACAGATTGACTATCTGAATCTTTTTATTTGTTTGAAGGGCCAAACAATCTTATTTTTATCTAATTTTTGGACAGAGTCTTTTTAAGAAATTGAAGTTATGTTCTAGAAATTTTTTATAATTGTTGGAGTTGTGTGCACTGAGTTTTGAATTTTACAAAAACGTGTACTGAATCTGAGAAGGTCTCAGATTTTGTTTTTAAAAGGGATTTTGTTAAAGGGTAGTAGTGTAATTTTTGCTAACCACTATTCATCCCCCTCTAGTGGTGTTTACTGCAGGTGCACTGTCCAGCTTAAACCACTGCATGTAGTATATCTGGACTGCAAGCCATCAAATAGAGCACACTACCTATCATGCCTCGATACTTTGTTGACTCAGCAGTCTTTTCTTTTTCATCTTTGTCAAGATTGGCATTTATGCTAATTGGTATTTTCTACCATCCTCAAGTTTGTACCTTTAGAGGATATCTTTGATATGTTATAGTTGGTTTGAGATATGTAGACTCCTACCTTGGTTTGCTTATTTGAAGTTCAAGAAAGTAGTTGAGGTCTTCCTATCATACTCATCTGAAATTCACCTTCTATAAGCCTAGCAAAATACTCATGCAAAAGATTATTAGTAGCACCAAATATAATATCATCAACATAAATTTATACAAGTAAATGATCAGTTTCTAATCTTTTATGAACAAGCCAGTATCAAATTTTCATCTTGAAAACCATTTTCAAGCAAGCAGTTGCTTTATCTCTCATACCAAGATTTAAGAGTTTCCTTAAGCCCGTAAAAAGCATTTTTTAGTTTGAAGATATGATTAAGATAATCACGATATTTAAACACCAAACGTTGAGTTACATATACCTCTTATTGAATAATACTATTTAAGATAGAGGATTTTACATCCATTTTATACAATTTAAAATCTCTAAACCATTTATAGGCTAAAAGAATTCTAATAGCCTGTAGCCTTGCATGGAGGCAAAAGTCTCATCATACTCAGTTCCTTCTTCTTGCCTATATTCTTGTGCTACCGATGTATCTTTATTCCAATATATATTACCTTGGTCATCTGTTTTGATTATAAATAGCCATTTAGTTCGAATAATAGGTGATCTTTTGGTTTATGGTCTAGTTCTCAAACATTATTTCTTTCAAATTGTATCTTTTGGTTTTCAAATAACAGGTGATCTTTTGCGTAGCAATTATCCAATATTTATCAATTAGCTCTTTAATATTTTTTGCCTCAACTTGTGAAATAGATGTTTTCTCATGAAATTTTGTGTTCATCATACCTTGATTTGGTTCACACCTATAATTAACTTTTTATGATGATCTTTCCCATATTTAAATGATTCTGGCACGTTTGAAGTATCAGCTCTAACTTCTATTACTTTATTTACTTTATGGGTGGTGTTTCCTCTAGTGGCTAAATTCTAAGATCAATAAAAATCTCCTTTAAGTGTATCCCTAAGTTATGTATCATCAAACTCACTGAACTTAACATGGATAGATTCTTCAACTGTTATATTCTTTTTGATTTGATGCCCAAGACAATAGTTGAGTTCTCCCATTATGCTCATCTCAAATTCTCCTTGCATTATCTTAACAAAGTTCAAACATTAAAAATCATTAGTAGCACCACATATAATATCATCAGCACATACGTGAACAAGTAAATGGTCACTTCATTGTTCTTTAATGAATAAGGTAGTGTCAACTTTTCCTCTTGAAAAACCATTTTCACGAAGAGAGCTATTTATACTCTCATACCAAGCTCTAAGAGATTGTTTGAGTCCATAAAGAGTCTTTTTATGTTTGAAGATATTATTGGATAATCATGATCTTCGAACCCCGGTGGTTGAGCTGTATATACTTCTTCTACAATAATCCTATTTAAGAAGGTTAATTTTACATCTGTTTTATACAATTTAAAGTCTCGAAAGCATGCATAGGCTAAAAGCCTCCTAATAGCCTCTAACCTTGCTACGAGAGCAAAAGCCTCATCATAATCAATTCATTCTTCTAGTCTATATCATTGTGCTATCAATCTAGCATTATTTCTTGTTATATTTCTTTGGCTATCCATTTTAGTTCTAAACATCCATTTTATTCGAATAGTAAGATGTTCGCTAGGTTTAGGAACTAACCCACAAACATCACTTATTTCAAATTGATTTAAAGCTTACATCATATAGCAAACATTCGTTGTCTTTGAACTATTTTCAGGTGCTACCATTAATGAACTAAACTAGTTCATTAAGTGAAGTACTTAAGTTAATGAACTAACTAGTTCATTAAATGTAGATATATTTGGATAAAGCATGATGGCAAAAAATTTAGAAAAGGAAAGTCTCCTCCCCATTTGGATATACACGCATATATATATATTATATATGCAGATTTTTTGAAGGCACAATACACATATATTCCGACATACTACCGACACGTTACATATATTACAAACGTATGTTAATGACACACCACTATATACACCTCATATGTATGAGTATATTCAGGTCTTATATCATATGATATAAGTCACGGCGAAGACAAAATTATAACAACATGTTACAAGGTTATAAACCAAAAATTGTCATATCGGGTGACTACCAAAACTTCACCAATGTGTCATGTACTTGCCATATAAAGATGGCCAGCCCATATACTTTAAAAATAGCCAAAACTTTTGTGGCTCACATGTTAAAATCAGCCATGAAATCATTTCATGTCGGCACACACAAATCACCCACAATTAAGGCCGAATTGTGGAGATTCCAAATTCATCTTTTTAAGCACATGGGACGCCACTTAGTACAGCATTATGATCTGAATATCTACTTTATTTTATTTATATTATGTGTGACATAATATATATAACATGTGCAAAAAGTTTGAATTTAATCGGAGAAAAATCGTGTAATCCACGAAAGTCGAAAATTCGGTTTTCTATGAAAATAATACATGGAACATTTGTAGCATTACTTATAACATGTATCTAGACACTTTTTACACATTAAAAATATGTTAAAGTGTACTTGAACATTCAAATAAGCACTGATTACAATTTACCTTATATGTGTAATTATTGTGCATTATTTTACAAAGTTTACCAAAATAAAATTCAGCACATGTTGGAGACTTATCACACGCCTACTACAGCCTTGATGGAGTCTATGTGGGGCTTAATTGACATCTCAATTGGTGGAGAATATGCCACACAAGGTTAGTGACACAAAAGAAGAAGCTACACAAGGTAAGAATTCAAACATTTTGAAAATGTAACACATGCTCTTTATTTCTTGCAAATAAAGATGATAGTGCCGTTGAGATTGCTGAATTTATAAAACAACTTGAAAATGAATATGGCTTGAATTTGAAAAAGATCAAGAGCGATAGAGACGACGAATTTAAAAATAAGGACACGATTGCCTTTTGCGAAGAAAAAGGTATTAAACACGAGTTTTCGCCACCTAGGACACCACAATTAAATGGAGTAGTAAAAATAAATAATAGGAAACTACAAGAAATTGCTAGAACTATGCTATGTGAAAATAAATTGCCTAGATTTTGGTGGCGGAAGCCGTAAATTGTACACGCTATATAGTTAATCGTTTGTCAATTAGAAAGAAAATAAACAAAACTCCTTATGAAATAGTAAATGATCGCATGCCTAGAATTGATTACTTTCGTGTGTTTGGTTGTAAATGCTTTGTCTTGAATACAAAAGAGAATCTAGATAAATTTGAGTATAAATCAAGTGAATGAATCTTTGTTGGATATTCTGTGAATTCTAAGGCATATAGATGTTATGATCCTATCACTAGACAAATCTTAGAATCTATTCATGTGAAGTTTAATGAATTTGGCAAATCTGAAAAAGGCAAAGAATATGATGATGATTTTGAACTAAAGCCCGTGTTAGATGATATAGAAGAGAATATCGTACATGATGAGCACAACACACTAGAAATGCATGATCACTTAGAAATGCATGAAAATTGAGAGAATAATCAACCAAGATGGCATAGGGATCGCCCACACGACCTCATTATAGGCGATATAACTCAAGGTGTCCGACCACGTAGGAGAATAAATCCAGATGAAATAAATCAATTTCATGCTACGATATCCGAAATTGAACCCAAGAATGTATTTGATGATTTGAATGATTCTTCTTGGATTGATGCTATGCATGATGAATTAAATCAATTCACAACAAATGATGTATGGGATTTAGTGCCACGTCCACAAGATAAAACGATAATAGGCACAAAATGGGTCTTTAGAAATAAAATGAATGAAGAAGGTAAAGTTGTTAAAAAGAAAGCAAGACTTGTAGCACAAGGATATAATCAAGAAGAAGGAATAGACTACGACGAAACAGTTGCACCCATAGCACGGTTAGAAGCCATACGATTGTTACTTGCTATTGCTTGTGTGAAGAATTTTAAACTCTATCAAATGGGCGTAAAAAGTGCATTTTTAATGGCTTTATACAAGAAAAAGTATATATGAAACAACCACCCAGTTTTGAAGATTTGAAATATCCTGATCATGTGTACAAATTAAAGAAGGCTTTATATGGTTTAAAATAAGCACCCAGGGCTTGGTATGATCATTTTGCTACCTTTCTTTTAGAAAATGGTTTTAAAAGAGGCACCATAGATAGCACTTTATTCTTGAAACAAGATAAATCGGATTTACTTATCATTCAAATTTATGCTGATGACATTATTTTTGGATCTACATCTCATAAAATTGTTGAAGAATTTTAAATTCGCATGAAATCCGAATTTGAAATGTCTATGGTTGGTGAATTGAATTATTTTTTTGGCTTCAAATTAAACAAACTAATAAAGGCATCCATATAAGTCAAGTCAAATATGTGAATGACATGATTAAACATTTCAATTGTGAGAACTTGAAACCATCTCCCACCCCTATGATTGTCACCACTAAACTAGACATAGCTGAAAATAGAAAAGACTTTGATAAAGGTTTGTACAGGTCTATGATTGGTTCTTTGCTTTATCTTACCGCAAGTAGACCCGATATCATGTTTATTGTTTGTGTGTGTGCACATTTTCAAAGCAACCTAAAGTGTCTCACTATAATGTTGTAAAACAGATGTTTCGATACATTAATCATACTCCCACTTTAGGAATTTGGTATGATAAGAATTGTGAATTTGACTTGCATGCATATACTGATGCGGATGCAAAATAGATAGAAAAAGCATAAGTGGGACTTGTCAATTTCTAGGAAATTCATTAATATCATAGTTTTCGAAAAAGCAAGCAAATGTGGCATTATCTACTACTGAAGCTGAATACATGACACTTAGTCTTTGTCGCACACAACTTCTATGGTTAAAACAACAAATTTCTGATTTTGGAATCTCGGTAAATCGCATTCCCATTTATTATGATAGTATGAGTGCTATTAATTTGTCTAAGAACCCATACTACACTCTGAGGCAAAGCACAAGTAGCCGACATATTCACCAAAGCACTAAATCAAGCCTTGTACGAAAATGTACGCTCAAAATTAGGCATGATTTCTGCTGATTTGCTATATATTGATATTTCTTTCCATCTTTGCATGCACTTTTGATATTATTTCCAAAATAAAGGGGGAGATAGAGTGCATGATTTAATGGGAGAGAGTGATTTAAGGGCGAAAGAGTGCATGATTGCACAATTCAAGGAGGAGACAATTCAAAATTCAAAATTCGAATTTGTGCCCAATTGGAGGAGCGGTCATATTTAAATCCTGAACTAATGTTATTTTGTAAATCATCAAAACGGGGAGATTTTTGAGAAAAAGAGTTTGAGTGATTTACAAATACATGATTTAAATACTACGTGTTTACGAAATGCATGATAAAATTATTATGTGACACCTTTTTGAGATCAAAGACAAGGTCATCTCTGCGAAACTAGATCGTCTAGGTGATGACACAAATCATATGTGAGAAGCTATATCGACTACTATTACTCAAGCAGCGAGAGAAACACTCGGGGTGACAACAGGAAAGACGTCCGTACATAAAGAGACGTGGTGGTGGAACGAGGATGTGCAACAAAAAATAAAAGACAAACAAAAGATTTTTAGAGAGCTGTTAAACTACACAAATGAGGAAGAAAAAGTTCGATTGAGGGAGAATTACATAATCGCCAGGAAGGAGGCAAAGAATGCAGTGACAGGCAAAGATTGCAGCTTATAAAAGGATGTATGAGAGACTAGAAACAAAAGAAGGAGAGCATGATATGTTCAAGATTGCCAAAGCTAGGGATCGAAAGAGGCAGGACCTAGGAGGCGGGAAGTATATAAAAGGAGAAGATGGACATGTGTTAGTTAAAAAGCAAGACATCAAGTTGAAATGGCAAACATACTTTCATAATCTTTTCAACGGTAGTAGTGCTGACTACGAAGAACGAGAAAGCACCACTAACCAACAACGACAACATAATAACTCCGATTGTCAGAACATCACACAAGGAGAGGTGATGAGAGCACTAAAGAAGATGGAAAGAGCTAAAGCGGTCGGCCTAGATAACATACCCATTGAGGCTTGGAAGTATTTAGGAGAGGAAGGGGTTCAATGGCTAACTACTCTATTCAACCGTATTTACAAAACAGGGAAGATGCCATATAAGTGGAGAAAGAGTGTCGTCGTCCCCTTATATAAGAACAAAGGAGACGCACAGTGTTGTGGGAACTATAGAGGGATCAAGTTGCTAAGCCATACCATGAAGTTATGGGAGAGAGTAATTGACACTCGAATTAGGAGAGAAACTCAGGTTACGGTGAACTAATTTGGTTTTATGCTAGGAAGGTCAACTACGGAAGCAATACACATTATCAGGAGATTAATGGAGAAGTATAGGGATAAGAAGCGCGATTTACAGATGGTTTTCATCGATCTTGAAAAAGCGTATGATAGTGTGCCACGTAGCCTGATATGGGACAGTCTAGATGCAAGAGGGATCTCTGTGAAGTATATATACATAATTAGAGATATGTATGCTAGGACAAAAAAGAACCATTTGTACGCCCGTGAGGAATACAGACTTCTTTCCGATGGAGGTCGATCTCCATCAAGGGTCTGCGTTGAGCCCATTTCTTTTTGTAGTTGTCCTTGATGAGTTGTCAAAGCCGATACAGGAGGCAGTTCTGTGGTGTATGCTTTTTGCTGACGATATTGTATTGGTCGCAGAAATTAGACATACCTTGAGTATGAGACTAGAGCAGTGGAGGGGTGTTTTAGTGAGAAAAGGCTTAAAGATTAGCCGTTCTAAGACCGAGTATCTGCACTGCGACTTCAGCAGCGTAGCAGACAGTGAGGATAGCCAGCTCACCATCGATGGTCAAGTGGTACCAAGGTAAGTAAGTTTAACTACCTATGATCATTTATGCAGCAGAATGACGACATAGATAATGATGTAGCACATCGAGTTCAAGCAGGCTGGTGTAGATGGAGGGCGGCCTCAGGGGTGCTGTGTGACAAATATTTTCCAACTAAATTAAAGGGAAAATTTTATAGGGTGGCAGTGCGACCGGCAACGCTATATGGGACAGACTGCTGGGCCATCAAGAGGTCACAATTACAGAAGATGGAAGTGGCTGAGATGAAGATGTTGAGGTGGATGTGTGGGCATACAAGGCTAGACCGAATCAGAAATGAGGTGTTTCGAGAAAGATTAGGCGTGGCTAGTATAGCAGATAAGTTAAGGTAGGAAAGAATGAGATGGTTTGGACATGTCAAACGGAGACAGACAACGCGTCGGTCAGAGCAATTGAAAGCCTCATTGTAGAGAGAAACAGGAGTAAAGGTAGGCCCAAACAGACTTGAGATGAGCAGATTATGCACGAACTACTAGATTTGCACCTCTCTGAGGACATGGTCCAGGATAGGAGTTCATGGAGACATAAGATTAAGGTTAATAAGGTATAGGTCATATATAGGGCCACTTTAGAGTATATTTAGGGACATAGATAGGCGTAGACACTATCTACGCTTTCGGTTGACTTTCCGTTTGGTTGCGTACGTTATAACGTTGTTTTATATTACATGTACATATACACGTGATGTATATTTTAATATAAAAAGTCTTTTCTTTGTATTTTTTGAATTTATTTACTAACATACTAGCACAACATATCTCTATTATTATGTCATTTATGCAGGTACATATAGAGCCGGGGGTCTTACTGGAAGCAAACTCTCTATCCCTTGGGATAGAGGTATTGTCTGCCTACACTTACTCTCCCCAAACCCTAACGATAGCTTTTGCTGTCGTTGGGATATACTGGGTCCGGATGATGATGATGATGATATTTATGTATATTGTTGCCGTACTAACAAGCCATGAAGCATTAAAGCTTACATCATATGGCAAACATTTGTTGTCTTTAAACTATTTTCATGTGCCACCATTAATGAACTAAACTAGTTCATTAAGTAAAGTACTTAAGTTAGTTCATTAAATGGAGATATATTAGGACAAAGCATGATGGCAACAAATTTGGAAAAGGAAAGTCTCCTCCCCATTTGGATATACACGCCTATTACAAATGTGTATACCGACACGTTTATACTGACACGTTTATATTACAAATGTATGTCAACGTCACACCACTATATACATCTCATATTTATGAGTATATTCAGGTGTTATATCATATGAGATAAGTCATGGTGATGACAAAATTATAACGACAAAAATTGTCGTATCGAATGGCTACCGAAACTTCGCCAACGTGTCACGTACTTGCCATATAAAGATGACAAGCCCATATACTTTAAAAATAGCCACAAATTTCATGGTACACATGTTAAATTCGGCCATAAAATCATTTCATGTCGGCAAACACAAATCACCCACAATTAAGGCCAAATTGTGGAGATTCCAAATTCATCTTTTTAAGCACATGGGGCGCCACTTAGTACAGTCTTATGAGCTGAATATCTACTTTATTTTATGTATATTATGTGTGATATAATATATATAACATGTGCAAAAAGTTTGAATTTAATCGGAGAAAAATCACGTAATCGACGAAAGTCGAAAATTCGATTTTCTACGAACATAATACATAAAACGTTTTTGGCATGACTTGTAACATGTATCTAGACACTTTTTACACATTCAATACATGTTAAAGTGTACTAGAATATTCAAATAAGGGCTGATTACAATTTGCCTTATATGTGTAATTATTGTGCATTATTTTACAAAGTTTACCAAAATGAAATTCAGCACATGTTGGAGACTAATCACACGCCTACTACAGTCTTGATGGAGTCTATGTGGAGCTTAGTTGACATCTCAATTGGTGGAGAATATTCCACACAAGGTTAGTGACACAAAAGAAGGAGCTACACAAGTTAACAATTCAAACATTTTGAAAATGTAACACATGCTGAAAATTCAGCATGCTGGCCGATTTTTTGGCTACTAATGGTGGCTAGTTGGGATCCGAAAATTGAAGGGATCAAATGATGATTATTTGACAACATTTTAAACTCTTTTTGGAACATGTTTTTCATTTTATTCTCATATTTTACAACACACTAAGTGATGACAAGATTTGACCAATCATCAAGTGCCAAGTAAGCAAAGACAAGTCATCCATCCAATCCAAATGTGCCAAGCGAGCAAGGTGGTGTCATGTCTACACAAGGCAATCTACCAAGGGCATTAAAGGGAATTCTCAAGGTGTTAGAAAGACCTATGGGGGCAACCACTCTAAGATAAAAGAAGGAGAAGTAGTGCAAAGTGAAGCCAAGCAACTCTCATTTTCTCTCAAGTGCAAAAGGATCTTCTATTCTCTTCTTCTACATTTCTTTCTTCTTATTCTTCCCCTCTCAGGGCTATTGTTCATATATTCAATAGATTGTATAGGATTTGATTTTACCACCATACACGTTTTATTTGTAAAAGGTTGATCAAGGTGTGATCAAACCTTCACTCGTTTTGTGGTGGTGTTCGTGATCCGGTGTGCTTGATTGCATCATTTGTCAAAGGATGGAGTTGGTGTGTAACTCCATCAACCCTTATGGTAAGGTTTTATATTGTGTTTAGTGATAACCGAGGAAGGTTTCATCGAACACTGGAGTAGGTTGATTTAACCGAACTAGTATAAAATCTTGGTGTCTTTACTTTCAGCACTTTACTTTCAGTTTTCAGTTTCTGCGTTGATTTTGTTACAATCGTAAAAATAGTAAATGACTTTTAAAAATTACAAACATTTTCAGAAACATAGCCACATATACTAGCTTTCATTTGGCGCAAGTTTCAATTCATTTGGGTAAGTATAAGTCAGTGAAACGTGATTAGTTCTGAGACTAGTGCAATCTGATTTTCAGATTTGCAAAGGTTCAGAACTTCAACGTGGTTGACATACTTTCAAAAAGAATTTTCTGAAACTGTTTCAAAAATATCTTAAGGGGGTTTTCATTAAATTTTCAAACCATTTGAAGTTAAGAATTAGTTGGAGTAAATTATTCAAGTCTGAGTATGGTTTCTGGTAGATTGGCGCAATCTGACCAAAAACGAATTTTCAAAGGGTTAGGAGTGAAGTTTTATTCTGAAATTTTGTATGAGGTACTTATAACATCGGAGAGTTCATTCATACCGAATTTCATAATTTTTGGAGGTCTCTAACTAGGTCGTTTAATTATTTCAAATCAAGATATGAAAACAGGGACTGTTTTCAGAAATGGGGTTTTTGGGCCAAACGTTTTTAAAAACAAGAATTTCCGCACACATTATTCAAACCCCCTTCTAGTGGTGCTATACAGGTCCTACAAGTGGTATCAGAGCGCAGGCACATTAATGACAAGGAGATCCAACGATCTTTGTGAGATGGCAACCACTAGTCACAAGACCGAACAAGAAGGTATGTCGAGTCAAAGGCCTCCTTTTTTTGATGGTGAGTCTTTTATCTAATGGAGACTTATAATAAAAATCTTTCTTATGGCTATTCATATTGATTTGTGGTCTATAATAGAAGACGACCCTTTCGTTCCTTCTAAGTTATCTACTGTTGATGGTGTCACACTAGAAGTCATAAAACCGAAACAAGAATACACTAGTGATGACAAAAAGAGATTAAGTATGAATGCTAGAGCCATGCGACTACTTTTAAACGTGGCTGAGTAAAAGTGAATCAAGTTACGTATCTAATTGCTATAGTGCCCAAGAGATGTGGAGAATTCTTGAGATGAAACATGAAGTGACTAGACAAGCTAAAGAGTCAAAAATAAATATGCTTATGTCCACTCTTGAGTCTTTTAAATTATTGCCAAATGAATCTATTGTTGATATGGACTTACGATTGACTAACATTTATAATTCACTTGAGTCTCTTGGCAAAGCTTTTTCTACATAGGAAAAGGTTCAAAAGGTACTAAGAAGTCTTCCATCCGAATGGGACCCTAAAGTCATAGCAATTGAGGAGAGTAAAGAAACGAGATCAATAAAAATGAAGGAACTAATCAGATCTCTAAAGGTATACGAAAACAAACTTACACTAAGGAAATCAGAATCAACGTCTAAACAAGGTAAGACTATTGCTTTTAAATCAAATGAATACGTCTTTACTTCTTCCGATCACGTAGATGATAGTGAAACTGAATCGGACAATGAAGATTTAATACTATTGGATAAAGGGTTGAGAAAATTTATGAGAAAATCATTTAAGAATAAGACTAAGGCCGTTCTGACTAAGTTAAATAAAAACAAAAATAATGATAATGACACAAAATGCTATGAATGTGGGAGACTTGGACACTTGTCATATAATTGCCAGAACAAGGACAAACAAACGAACAAAAATGTTGACAAGGATCGACCAAAACTAGACTCGTCTCAGAACCTAAACAAAGGAGAAGAGCTCTCAAGACCTCCACTTGGAGTGATACATCTGACTCTGAGGCTGATACCGAAGAAGAAACGGCACAACTATGCTTTGCATCCAAAGCATCAAATGAGGTATCTTCTGATTCTGAACCTTCCTATGATGACTTGTTTAGTCAATATTTAGAGTTGCATAAATTCACAAAGTCTCTTGCTAAAGAAAAGAAACGGTTAATTGAAGACAAGAAGTTGTTAGAATCATCTAACACGAACCTTGTTTCTCAATTAAAGGATTCAAAAGAAGAGTCGTCTTGCATAATCAATGCATTAAAATTAGACGTCTCATCACTAACGACACAAAATAATGAAATGAAATCCGAGATTTCAAATTTGAAGTCAAGGAATGCAGATTTAGAGAAACAGTTTGACACAGGTATAAACATGCTAGATCGCATTATCTCTTCACAAAAGCATGATAGCAACAAAATCGGGTTAGGATACGTCGGAAAATCGAGACACTAAATAAATCAACCAAATTCATTCCATCTTCATCTAAGAAAACAGATGCTTCCAAGATAAATAAGGTGCCTAAGAAGACGCCAAGACTCCCCCTCCTTCATCTCATCGTGCTTCTTCTTCATATCATACGAGATATAATTATGTACCATATAAATATGAAAAGAAACCATTAATGCATACATGACATTCATTTACCATAAATGGATCTAGATCACGTACCATACACACCAACACAAGAACATATCAAAGACGACAAACATACGATGGAATTCTCGGCCTAAGGCCAATTGCATTCTCACCTCATGTCTACTATATTGCTTCCTCATCTACATTCTCACCATTTGTAAGACCGAGAAAGATCACCTAAGTTGGGTACCGAAAGGTACTCTTACAAAGAGGTGAAGAACTAACTCGTAAGGACCCAAAATAAAAGGGTACCTAAATTGTTGTTACACTTTGCAGGGAACACATACATCTAAAAGTGCATCAATCATGTGGTTCCTTGACAGTGGCTGCTCAAGGCACATGACGGGTGACCCGAGCTTGTTCTCAAAGTTGAAGAAGGTTACAAAAGGTGGATCGGTGACCTTTGGAGACAACAATGAAGGAAGAATCATCGGATAAGGTATAATTAGAAGCCCTAGTGCTCTTCAAATCTCCAACGTCTTTTTGGTAAGTAATCTATCCTATAATTTGCTTAGCATCTCATAGTTTCTTGACAATAGTTTTGATGTGTGTTTCACTCACCCATATTACAACATCGTAAATAAAAACAGAGAAACGGTAATAAAAGGAAAAAGAGAAGGAAATATTTTTACACTTTCTATGGATGACATGTTAGACGCTAAAGTTAAATGTTTTATGTCAAATGAACCTAACGTAAATTTGTGGCATAGGCGATTACGACATATTGACATCTCAATGATTGAAAAACTTCGACGAAAGAATCTAGTATGAGGATTGCCTAAACTTGATTTAGACAACTTTCAGTTGTGTGAATCTTGTATTAAAGGCAAACAAACACGCGAGTCACTTAAACCTAAAAACGAAATTAGCACATCTAGAGTGTTAGAATTATTACACATTGACTTGTTTGGTCCTAGTCGTACTAGGAGTCTTGGTGGGCGATATTATGCATGTGTTATCGTTGATGTTTTTCTCGCTATACATGGACTTTATTTCTTGCAAATAAAGATGATAGTGCCGTTGAGATTGCTAAATTGATAAAACAACTTGAAAATGAATATGGCTTGAATGTGAAAAAGATTAGGAGCGATAGAGCCGGCGAATTTAAAAATAAGGACACGATTGCCTTTTATGAAGAAAAAGGTATTAAACACGAGTTTTCGCCACCTAGGACACCACGATTAAATGGAGTAGTAAAAATAAATAATAGGAAACTACAAGAAATTGCTAGAACTATGCTATGTGAAAATAAATTGCCTAGATTTTGGTGGCGGAAGCCGTAAATTGTACATGCTATATAGTTAATCGTTTGTCAATTAGAAAGAAAATAAACAAAACTCCTTATGAAATAGTAAATGATCGCATGCCTAGAATTGATTACTTTCGTGTGTTTGGTTGTAAATGCTTTGTCTTAAATACAAAAGATAATCTAGATAAATTTGAGTATAAATCAAGTGAATGCATCTTTGTTGGATATTCTGTGAATTCTAAGGCATATAGATGTTATGATCCTATCACTAGACAAATCTTAAAATCTATTCATGTGAAGTTTAATGAATTTGGCAAATCTGAAAAAGGCAAAGAATATGACGATGATTTTGAACTAAAGCCCGTGTTAGATGATATAGAAGAGAATATATTCCGACATACTACCGACACGTTGCATATATTACAAACGTACGTTAATGACACACCACTATATACACCTCATATGTATGAGTATATTCAGGTCTTATATCATATGATATAAGTCACGGCGAAGACAAAATTATAACAACATGTTACAAGGTTATAAACCAAAAATTGTCATATCGGGTGACTACCAAAACTTCACCAATGTGTCATGTACTTGCCATATAAAGATGGCCAGCCCATATACTTTAAAAATAGCCAAAACTTTCGTGGCTCACATGTTAAAATCAGCCATGAAATCATTTCATGTCGGCACACACAAATCACCCACAATTAAGGCCGAATTGTGGAGATTCCAAATTCATCTTTTTAAGCACATGGGACGCCACTTAGTACAGCATTATGATCTGAATATCTACTTTATTTTATGTATATTATGTGTGACATAATATATATAACATGTGCAAAAAGTTTGAATTTAATCGGAGAAAAATCGTGTAATCGACGAAAGTCGAAAATTCGGTTTTCTATGAAAATAATACATGGAACATTTGTAGCATTACTTGTAACATGTATCTAGACACTTTTTACACATTAAAAATATGTTAAAGTGTACTAGAATATTCAAATAAGCACTGATTACAATTTACCTTATATGTGTAATTATTGTGCATTATTTTACAAAGTTTACCAAAATGAAATTCAGCACATGTTGGAGACTTATCACACGCCTACTACAGCCTTGATGGAGTCTATGTGGGGCTTAGTTGACATCTCAATTGGTGGAGAATATGCCACACAAGGTTAGTGACACAAAAGAAGGAGCTACACAAGGTAAGAATTCAAACATTTTGAAAATGTAACACATGCTCTTTATTTCTTGCAAATAAAGATGATAGTGCCGTTGAGATTGCTGAATTTATAAAACAACCTGAAAATGAATATGGCTTGAATTTGAAAAAGATCAAGAGCGATAGAGACGACGAATTTAAAAATAAGGACACGATTGCCTTTTGCGAAGAAAAAGGTATTAAACACGAGTTTTCGCCACCTAGGACACCACAATTAAATGAAGTAGTAGAAATAAAGAATAGGAAACTACAAGAAATTGCTAGAACCATGCTATGTGAAAATAAATTGCCTAGATTTTTGTGGCGGAAGCTGTATATTGTACATGATATATAGTTAATCGTTTGTCAATTAGAAAGAAAATAAACAAAACTCCTTATGAAATAGTAAATGATCGCATGCCTAAAATTGATTACTTTCGTGTGTTTGGTTGTAAATGCTTTGTCTTGAATACAAAAGAGAATCTAGATAAATTTGAGTATAAATCAAGTGAATGCATCTTTGTTGGATATTCTGTGAATTCTAAGGCATATAGATGTTATGATCCTATCACTAGACAAATCTTAGAATCTATTCATGTGAAGTTTAATGAATTTGGCAAATCTGAAAAAGGCAAAGAATATGACGATGATTTTGAACTAAAGCCCGTGTTAGATGATATAGAAGAGAATATCGTACATGATGAGGACATCACACTAGAAATGCATGATCACTTAGAAATGCATGAAAATTGAGAGAATAATCAACCAAGATGGCATAGGGATCACCCACACGACCTCATTATAGGCGATATAACTCAAGGTGTCCGACCACGTAGGAGAATAAATCCAGATGAAATAAATCAATTTCATGCTACGATATCCGAAATTGAACCCAAGAATGTATTTGATGATTTGAATGATTCTTCTTGGATTGATGCTATGCATGATGAATTAAATCAATTCACAACAAATGATGTATGGGATTTAGTGCCACGTCCACAAGATAAAACGATAATAGGCACAAAATGGGTCTTTAGAAATAAAATGAATGAAGAAGGTAAAGTTGTTAAAAACAAAGCAAGACTTGTAGCACAAGGATATAATCAAGAAGAAGGAATAGACTACGACGAAACAGTTCCACCCGTAGCACGGTTAGAAGCCATACGATTGTTACTTGCTATTGCTTGTGTGAAGAATTTTAAACTCTATCAAATGGGCGTAAAAAGTGCATTTAATGGCTTTATACAAGAAAAAGTATATATGAAACAACCACCCGGTTTTGAAGATTTGAAATATCCTGATCATGTGTACAAATTAAAGAAGGCTTTATATGGTTTAAAATAAGCACCCAGGGCTTGTTATGATCATTTTGCTACCTTTCTTTTAGAAAATGGTTTTAAAAGAGGCACAATAGATAGCACTTTATTCTTGAAACAAGATAAATCGGATTTACTTATCATTCAAATTTATGTTGATGACATTATTTTTGGATCTACATCTCATAAACTTGTTGAAGAATTTGAAATTTGCATGAAATCCGAATTTGAAATGTCTATGGTTGGTGAATTGAATTATTTTCTTGGCTTGAAAATTAAACAAACTAGTAAAGGCATCCATATAAGTCAAGTCAAATATATGAATGACATGATTAAAAAGTTCAATTGTGAGAACTTGAAACCATCACCCTATGAGTGTCACCACTAAACTAGATAAAGATGAAAATAGAAAAGACTTTGATAATGGTTTGCATAGGTCTATGATTGGTTCTTTGCTTTATCTTACGGCATGTAGACCCGATATCATATTTAGTGTTTGAATGTGTGCACGTTTTCAAAGCAAACCTAAAGTGTCTCACTATAATGCTGTAAAACGGATTTTTCGATACATTAAGCATACTCCCACTTTAGGAATTTGGTATGATAAGAATTGTGAATTTGACTTGCATGCATATACTGATGCGAATGCAAAATAGATAGCAAAAGCACAAGTGGCACTTGTCAATTTCTAGGAAATTCATTGATATCATGGTTTTTGAAAAAGCAAGTGAGTGTGGCATTATCTACTGCTGAAGCTGATTATATGGCACTTAGTCTTTGTTGCACACAAATCCTATGGTTAAAACAACAAATTTCTGATTTTGGGACCACGGTAAATCGCATTCCCATTTATTGTGATAGTATGAGTGCTATTAATTTGTCTAAGAACCCGTACTACACTCTAAGGCAAAGTACATAGAAGTACTATATCACTTTCTTCGTGATCACATGAACAATGCTGATATTGTTATAGATTATGTACCCACTGAAGCACAAGTAGCCGACATATTCACCAAAGCACTAATTCAAGTCACGTACGAAAATCTACGCTCAAAATTAGGCATGATTTCTGTTGATTTTCTATAGATTGATATTTCTTTCCATCTTTACATGCATTTTTGATATTATTTCCAAAATGAAGGGGGAGAGAGTGCATGATTTAATGGGGAGAGAGAGCATGATTGCACAATTCAAGGAGGAGACAATTCAAAATTCAAAATTCGAATTTGTGCCCAGTTGGAGGGGGATCGGTCATATTTAAATCATGAACTAATGTTATTTTGTAAATCATGAAAAGGGGGAGATTTTTGAGAAAAAGAGTTTGAGTGTTTTATAAACACATGATTTAAATACTACGTGTTTACAAAATGCATGATAAAATTATTATGTGACATGTTTTTGAGATATATATGCTTCATATATTTATATATATTGTTGCTGTACTAACAAGCCATGAAGCATTAAAGCTTACATCATATGGCAACCATTTGTTGTCTTTGAACTATTTTCAGGTGACACCATTAATGAACTAAACTAGTTCATTAAGTAAATATATTTGGACAAAGCATGATGGCAACAAATTTAGAAATGGAAAGTCTCCTCCCCATTTGGATATACACGCCTCTCTCTCTCTCTATATATATATATATATATATTATATTCAGATACCTTGGCTCTTATTTACATAAAGGAGTTAATAGAGCTGTATATTGTACTGCTTTATTATCCCATTTTGACATGAGACTTACTGCTTGGTCATCGAAGCTTTTATCTATGGCGGGTCGGATGGTTCTAGTCAAGCATGTCCTAGCCACCATGCAAATTTATATTATAGCAAGTTTCCGATTGCCCAAGAGTGTTATTACAGTCTTGAATAAGAAAATGTCAACATTGTTTGGAATGGTCTACATCATTGGACATCTTGGGAGAATGTTTGTCGACCTATAGATCACGGTGGTTTGGGTATACGGAATTTAGACATGATACAAAGAGTATATGATGGTCTTTTATGGTGGAAATATCATACATCTGATTCATTATGGGCCTCTTTTAGCCGTGCAAAATACGGCCAACGGAGCTGGGTTTATGCCCATATCTATGATTCCTCCGTCTGGAGACGAGTTTGTGACAATCATTCTTATATGCAGTCTAATGTTGAGTATACACAGACGTCATTAATTGGGTAGCGGAATCAACTGGACAATATACCATCAAATCAGCGTATTCATTGTTCCATGCACAATCGCCCTTATTTGCTTGTTCTAAATATATTTGGTGGTCTATATCTCCCTCGGGGGCCAGAGTGTTCTTGTGGAAGTTATGGTGTAATTCTCTCCCTCTTACAAATAATCTTCGTGCATGGCAGACAATTTATCCTTCACAATGTGTATTTTGTTTACAGCAGTCGGATACTAGGGATCATATATTCTTGCAATGCCCTGAAGTTAAGTCGTTGTGGTGTGAAATTGTAGTATTATTATTGGGACCCATGCCTCGTTAGTCCACCATTCAAGCTTATTTAATTTGCTGGTGGTGTCAATCTTTGGTGGCTACCATGCTGGGTAACTTGCGGGCAGTAGCACCAGCTTTGGTGGTGTCAATCTTCGGCGGCCACTGCCACAAAGATGTAATGTTTTCCAATTAGACTTGCTGTACCAATATCTCCATACGAATCCATGTGAAGCTATAGAGGTTTTGTGGTGGATATTTCACTTTTAGACATAAACTAACTTAAAAAACTTAGCCTTTTCACAAGTGTCACACAAACTATGATTTTTGAAATTCAATTTTGGAAGACCTTTGACTTCTTGTCTAGGTCATCTATGCCATAGTTGAGTCAAATCATTTTTACCTACTAGGCAAGAACATTTTTTAGAAATTGAATAATGTTTAAAATTTGTCAACCTCATTTTTTCTTTAAGGCTCATAAGCCACTTCACTATTATTTTTCAGAATACATTTTTCTTTTACAAATTTAACTTGAAAATTAGCATCACATAGTTGACTATCACTTAGTAAATTGTGCTTGAGCCCTTCTATATATAGTGCATTAATCATTGTAAAAGAAGAGCTACTAATTTCTCTGTGTCTAAGGAGTTTGGCCCTCTCATTTTTAAAACTGTTCCACCATCTTTGATCTTGAGTTTGATGAATATGGTTTTTGTCTCCTATCATATGAGTGGAACATCCACTGGCCATAAGCTATTTAGTCACCTCTTCTTTAGCTATTCCATTTAGCTTGAGTTTCTACAACACCAAATAATTTATATTTTGGTACATTTTGATGATTGAGCCCTTTGGAACTAGTCTTCGACTTTGAGGCTTCGGATCATGCATACCACATGTCTCGCTCTAAACAAATTTATTACATGTTTTTTCTAATTGCAATAAAAACATGTAGGTAAATAATTTGTTTGAACATTCTTGAGCTTGTAGATAGTGAAGCATTTTTTGTTCCTTCAACATTTGTGCTCTTCAGTATATTTCTCTTTAACTATAATGGGTTAGGTTCAACAATTGAAACATTCTTCATTTTGTTAAACTTGGAATAGAAAGCCTCTCATCCTAAGCCGAATTTATTATTACCAAATTTTTGTTATCCAAGTAATTTGTCAATATTTTCCTTACCATTAAATTAGATTTTTTAGATCTAATCTTAGTCTTTCACATTCCATCCTAGTTTCTATATTCTCTAGTGGTACGACCTTATGCATGGTAAGTATAATATAATGATATTGATAAATAAAAATGTTCTTTTCATGCAAGCTTTTGTTTTCTAATATGCATTACCTGCACTCTTTCTTATAGTTCTTATATTTGAAATTAAGTTTTTCAAAATGATCTTATAAATCTCCTAATTTATCTTGTAATTTAAAATTTGAATATTTAGAATGTACCACAAGATCGTCTTTGATTTCCATAAGGCAAGCGCATTGCGTTTCTTGATCATCTATTAGAGCAACAAGTCCAACATCTTTGTCTTCATCACCTTCACCTTCCGATTTGGATAGAAGATCATCGAATGTTGTCACCTCCACGTTCAAAGCTTTCTTTTTAGGGAAGACTTTCTCATCTTGCTTTTGCAGCTCCTTGACGTAGAAATCCATATTGAAGTGATCCATTCAACCACACCTATAACATTTTTACCCTTTTCTTTACTTAGGGTGAAATTTTTTAGAACAATCTTGCTTGAGATTTTTTTTAATTTTAGCCTTTCTAAGTTTCCCAGCTAGAACTGCAACTTTTTCATCCGATTCTTTAGACTCTACAACCAACCCTTTGTGTGACACTTGTAGATAACTAATAACTTACAACCTAATTTTCTTATAAATAGGGACTTCATGTGTCAAAAATTTTCTGGTTAATTCATCAAGAGAAAGTGCCTTGAGATTCTTGGACTCGTTGATGACCGTCACTTTGGGTGTCTACTCTCTTAGCAAGGAAGTAAGTAATTTTGAGACAAGATCTTCATTCGATGTTTTCTTGTCAAGCACATAAAGTTAATTTTTGATTCGGGTAAATTGATTTATAGTCTCCTTAATCTTTTCACCGCTCTTTATATCAAACATTTCATATTCTTTCATAAGCATTAGTTTTTTGGTCACTCTCAATTTCTTGGTTCCTTTATGGATAATCTTCAACTTTTTCCACGCTTCATATACTATTTCAAGACCTTGAAGTCTAACAAGTTCTCAGTGGTTAAAGCACTTGAAAGAATATCAAATGCCTTCCGTTGATACAAATTTGAACTTTTCTTCATCAGTATAATAATCTTCATCCTTGGAGATATTTTAAACTTTTGAGTTCATAACCGTAGGAACTTAATTCCTTTAACAACTACTCCCCATACAAATTTGAACTTTTCTTCATCAGTATAATCATCTTCATCCTTGGAGATATTTAAACTTTTGAGTTCATACTAGGAACTTAATTCCTTTAACAACTACTCCCCATATATCAAACCACAATATTTCAAGTAATTTATCATTCTAAACACTCACAAGGAGTAGTTTTGAGCATCAAATAAGGGAACTTTGGTATTCGATGTTGTAAACGTAGTGGATGGTTTGGGAGTTGAGCTAGTAGAGGTGGAGGTTGTCATTGCCATATTTTTGAATGATCTTTAATGTTATTGTTGAGGGAACAAGAAGGGACCTTCCTTTAACTACTTAACACAGCTTGGACAAGAAAGGATGAAGCACAACAAGCACCCATCTCACCTTGCATCAATCCAGTTCTGTTTTAGCCGATTGTTGAACAATGGCTAACGAATGGCTTCAACTTATCTAGGAAAGCCTCAACACTCCCAAATGATATTTACCCCAAGTATATAAGCCTGCAAAACAGGTTGTTCAACCCTTGAAGGGATCCAAAAGCCCTTGAATCAAATGAAGAACACAATACAAAGTCTTGGCAGAAAAAAGCTGCTCTCGGCAGAACTGAAATAATCTGAATTTTTTTCTATATTGGTACACTGTTTTAACACTTGAATTTATAGAAAACTATCCTATCTTTAGTCTAAATATCTTTCATAGATGGTCCAATGAAAAGAAATAAGGAAAAATGGTTTACAAAGCTTTGGAAGCAAAGCTGTTCATTGAACAGATTGTTTGCTGAACTTGCGCCTGGTTGTCTTGCTTGGCCAAGTTGATTTAGGCATCTTCCTTGTGATTGGTTTACATGGTTGAGCATCTTAAGATGTCTTCTAAATGACCTTGCAGGTTGCTTGGACTTTGGCCTTGTGATTGTCTCACTATTTGGCAATACTGTAGATTGTCCAAAGCTGAATCAATCTAGACAGTTAATTTGGTTTTGCCCAAATGGTCATCTTTCTCTCGTAATTAGGCTTTACACTTCAAAACAAACATTGTATATCTTTTCCTGAAGTTGAAGTTTGACACCGGTTTGTCATCATTTGGAGGTCAGATGAGGTAGTTATGGCCGTTTGAAGTTTGACGTGCTTCGGTTGTGGACCTTTGAAGCTGGTGACAAAGCAGCCCGCTTATTGTGAACGTTGTTTGAGCTTGAATCAGTCTTTTAATGGGAAAATTATACATTAAAAAGTGTAGATAAACTTTTTCGATTTCCACTCCAACTGGAATTATGTCAATTGGACTTGTGGTTGGAGAGATATGGCCAAAATACCAACTGGGTGTCAAGCTCCCTACTTCACTGTTTGAAATCATCTTGGTGTTTGAACTTTGCATTCATTTGATTCTTGCTTCCTTGAGCCTAAATGAATTCAAACACATACAAAACAACATATGCAACATATTCAACATGTCCTAGGGTTTGTTAGATTATAAGAGATGTTAACTATCATTTATGAGTGGTTAAGTGACCCTTAAACGTTCATACAAGTGCGACATGTCTTAAAGAACTAACAAGTGCAATGTTTGACATGCTTGACATGTTGTGGATGCCTCAAAGGCATGCATCATACCCTTCCCATTCGAAAATGATTCATCCTCGAATCTAAACATCAGTAGGAGATAGGATACAAGGATGTACACGTATGTTTGACTCCACCTGAGCAGTAGTCTCACCAAACAAACAAGCCAAAAGTACAAGAAAGAAAATAGTTCTTGTTTGAGAAAGAAACCGAGAGAAAAACCAACATAACGTCACAGAAGTAAGAGGCAAGAGGCATGAGAGATTGCACAAGAAGAGATGTATATCCTTATATCAAAAAAAGTTCCTAATTCACAAAAAGGAACATACAAACGAAATTTGTGCAAGAAACATAAAGTAACATCGCCCAAGGTGTTGATCTTTGTTGAAAAAGTTTCATAAAGAAACCCTTACTGAGCACTTATTTATGTTTATTTAGCTTTCATTTTATTGCAATTGAGATTGCATAAAGATTGAAGTAAGTTAAGAGATTGTTTTGTACAAACCCGTATTTTTCTTGCAAGTAGCCTAAGCATCAATTGATTTTTATAATTCTTGAATCTTAGAAAGTCCAAATTTTTTGATCAATTGTCAACTTAAAGTAGAAGTAAATATCGTGGTAACTTTCAAGTTTGATTTCTTTACTTGTTTTCAATCATGGTAACTTCACAAGGAAAGGAAAACTCGCCCCTTTCTACTCCTAGCATACCCCAAGGTCCTGTCACACTTGAAATGTTACAACAAACTATTGCTAGCATGATTAATGCTTTGGTTACATTAAAAGTGAAATTGAAGATCTTAAAAATAATTTTTGGCCTCCCAAGGGAGAAAGTGGTACCTAAGGTCGAGGAGAACCCCCAAGTGTACCTTTTAACAAAGGAACATCCTTTGGTGGTGAATCTTGGACTAAAAACCATGGGAAGATGTCCCACAGGAGACGTGGTAGAGGTAGTGGTCTAAATGGTGGTCGTAGGAACATTTCATTTGAGAATAGATATCATGATCCCCTTGAATACAATGACCGTTATCAGGAAGAAATGTATTATAACAACAGGTATGAAAGGAATGAACCTCTTGAAGAGGAGTTCATTACAACTAAACTGAATATACCTCCCTTCCACGGGAAAAGTGATGCTAAATCATACTTACAATGGGAACTTAAGGTAGAGCATATGCATTCTTGTACTAACTAATCTGAGTAGGTCAAAGTTCGGTATGCTACTTTTGAGGTTGTAGATTATGCTATACTTTGGTGGGAACATCTGCAAAATATAAGAAGAAGAGCTAGACAACCTCTTGTTGTCATATGGGCAGAACTTAAGCAAGAGATAAGGAAAAGATTCATATCTCAATCCTATGAAAAAGGTGTCTAACAAAAGTTGCAACAACTCTCTCAAGGTAACAAATCTGTTGATGAATATTATAAATAATTAGAGCATTTTCTTTTCAGCACAAACATAGAAGAAGCTGAAGAGGCAAAAATGTCAAGGTTCTTTGCTGGCCTTAACAAAGACATTGCATTCAAGGTGGAACTCACACCTTATTCAGATTTGGCTTCTATGGTTCACACTGCTGAGAAAGTGGAAAGGCAACTTAAGTTATGTACCTCTGTCCCTTCATTTTGGCCTAATTTGTCAAACTTCTCCGAGGTACAACCTAGGACAAGTTTCAGACCCCCACAAAGTCAAGGACGTGGATTCCAAGGGAAGGCTCCAAAAAATTTTCCAAAACGTCCCACAAAAAACAACACTCTAGCTATGGACAAAGGCAAAGCAAAAGTTGAAGGTACTACTTTTAACACTGGATTCTGTGATATTCAGTTTTTAAATGCTTAGGTAAAGGTCATTCTGCAAATCAATACCCCAATCCTAAACGTATTCTATTCATTGAGGAGCCTAATGCGTATTGTTCAGAAAAAGAATAGAAAGATAATGAAGAAACTAAGGAAACATGTGAGGAAGAGGAAGAAGTAATTGATGACACTAATGAATGTGAAAATAAGGAGTTCTTAGTTGTAAGATGTGCTTTAAATGTTCAAGTTAAAATGGAAGAATAAGATCTACAAAGAGAAAACATTTTGCACATCCATTGCATGGTTAAAGGCAAAGTGTGTACACTTATCATTGATTCTGGTTCATGCACAAATGTTGCAAGCATTGAAATTGTGAGGAAACTTGATTTACCCTTAATCAATCACCCATATCCTTATAGACTTACATGGCTTAATGATTGTGGAGAAGTTAAGGTGAATAAACAAGTCTTGATTCCTCTATCAATTGGTGGGTATTCTGATGAAATCTTATGTGATGTAGCACCTATGCATTCAAGTCATATCTTGTTAGATAGGTCATGGAAATTTGACAACAAGGTAACATATGACGGCTACTTAAATAGGTATTCCTTTAGGCATCACAAGAAACTGTTTAAACTGCATGCGTTACCCCCACAAAAAGTATTTGAAGATCAGAAAAGAATGACCAAGAGTCAAAATGATCCAAAAGAAAAAGAATCAGAAAGAATCTTCCTTAAGAATATTCATCCTGACAGAATTGAATCAAAGGAAAATGAACTTGTTATTTCTGAAGAAAATAAACCTAAGAAGAAGAGTGTTTTCTTTGCATCCAAAGTGAGGTGTTTCACTGAATCAATTCCAACAAAACTATCTACATCTTACTTTACAAAGAAACCTTGTTTTCTTCGCTTTGATTCACCATCTACTTTGCCAAGAGTGGTCACCTCTCTACTGCTAAAGTTTTCTAACTTGTCCCTAGTTTACCACCTCTAAGAGGCATTGAGCGTCAAATATATTTCGTTCCAGGAGCTGTCCTACCCAATAGGCCTGCTTATAGAGACGATCCAGAGGAAGCTAAGGAGATCCAAAGACAATTTGAGGAACTCTTAGACCAAGGTAAGGTGAGAGAAAGTGTGAGCCCTTGTGTTGTACCTGTGATAGTTGTCTCTAAGAAAAATGGAACTTGGAGGATGTAAACTAACTGTAGAGCAATCAATAAGATTATTGTGAAGTACAGATAGCCTATCCCTGGGTTGGATGATATGCTAGATATGTTACATGGGTCTAGATACTTTACCAAAGTAGATCTTAAGCAAGGATACTTCCAAGTGAGAATTAGGGAAGGAGATGAATGGAAAACGGCCTTCAAGATTAAGTTTTGATTGTACGAGTGGTTAGTCATGTCCTTTGGCCTAACTAACACCCCTAGTACCTTTATGAGGCTAATGAATAAAGTCTTGAGGAGGTTCATTGGGAAATTTATGGTAGTATATTTTGATGACATCCTTATCTACTCCGAATCCATTAGTGAACACCTTATCCATTTGAGAGATGTGTTTGAAACTTTGCAAAAGGAATAACTATATACCAACCTTAAGAAATGTTCATTCTGCTTAAAGAAAGTAGTGTTCATAGGTTTTGTGACCAGTGTTGAAGGTATTGAGATGGACCAAGACAAGGTCAAGTCTATCACTGAGTGGCCAACACCTAAGTCTGCAGGAGACGTTAGGAGTTTTCATGGACTAGCCAATTTTTATAGGCATTTTATCAAGGATTTATCTACCATTGTTGCACCCTTAAATGAGTTGGTTAAGAAAGATGTAAGTTTTCAATGGGGAACCTCACAACAACAAGCCTTTGATGAACTTAAGAAACGTCTAACCTCAACACCTATCCTAAGATTGCCAAACATATAAGAAACATTTGAAGTTCAGTGTGATGCCAACATGGTTGGCATTGGAGCTGTACTAAATTAAGCTAAGAAACCAATAGCTTATTTCAGTGAAAAGTTAAGAGGAGCAGCCTTAAACTATTCAACATATGACAAGGAACTTTTTGCCTTAGTCAGATCTTTACAAACTTGGCAACATTATTTTGCAACCTAAGGAGTTTGTGATCCACACTGATCATGAAAGCCTTAAGTATCTTAAAGGCCAAGGTAAGCTGAATAAAAGGCATGCAAAGTGGGTTGAATACATTGAATAATTCCTGTATGTAATCAAATATAAGAAAAGAAAAGACAATATAGTTGCTGATGCTATGTCTCGTATATATACTTTGATTACTACATTGACTTGTAACGTTTGGTTTTGAAACTATCAAAGACTTGTATATCTCTGATCATGACTTTAGTTCTATTTATAAAGCATTTCTTGAATCCCCTTTTGGTAAGTTTTATTTGCATGAAGGATTCTTGTTTAAAAAACAAAAGTTATGTATATCAATATGTTCAATGAGGGAGCTATTGCCAAAGAAGCTGGAGGAGGCTTGATGGGTCATTTTGGCTTATTCAAGACGTTAGAGATGCTTAAGGAGCATTTCTTATGGATACACATATGTGTGAATGTTGAAAAGGTGCTAGTTGTCTTACATGCAAGCAAGCTAAATCTAGAACACAACTTCATGGATTGTACACTCCTTTACCTGTTGCAGATTCACTTTGGACTGAGCTTTCAATGGACTTTGTGTTAGGATTACCAAGGTCCAAAGCTGGTAAGGATCGCATATTTATTTTTGTTGATTGGTTTTCTAAGATGGCACATTTTATTGAATGCAAGAAGGTGGATGATGCAACATATGTTTCTGATATCTTCTTTAAGGAAATTGTAAGATTGCATGGCATGGCCCGTACCATTGTAAGTGATCGAGATTCAAAGTTTCTAAGCCACGTTTGGCGTGTTTTGTGGAGTAGACTTGGTACTAAACTTCTTTTCTCAATAACTGCTCACCCATAAACTGATGGTCAAAGGTAAGTAATCAATAGAACTTTGTCACAATTGTTGCGTGTCATAATTCAAAGAACTTAAAGAATTGAAAAGATTGTTTAGCTTTCATTGAGTTTGCATACAATAGGAATGTTCATAGTGGCACTTTGCGTTCTCCTTTTTGAGTTGTTTATAGCTTTAACCCTTTATGTCCACCCGACTTAGTCCCTGTTTTTGTTCATGAACATGTTAGTCTTGATGGAGAACATAAAGCAAAACTTGTCAAAGCTTTGCATGAAAAGGTTAAGTCACAACTTGAAGGTAAGAACAAAGTGTATGCCAAGAGAGCTAATAAGAACAGAAATGCTGTTATATCTGAACCTGGAGATCTTTTTTGGTTACACTTAAGAAAGAAAATGTTTCCTAAGGAGAGGAAATCAAAGTTGATGCCAAGAGAAGATGACCCGTTCAAAGTTCTCTAAAGACTTGGAGATAACGCATATGCCTTGATATCCCTGAAGAAAAGTGTGGTTCTATCTCTCGAACTTTTAATGTTGCCGACCTTACTCCATTTAGTGTTGATTTAGATTCGAGGTTGAATCATTTTCAAGAGGGGGGGGAATGATGAGCCCCGGCCAAGCCAAGAAGAACCAATCACAATAGGAGATACACCAATGCAAGACAAGGGTCCCACAACAAGGAGCATGGCCAAGAAATTGATGCATGAAGTGGAAACTTTCCTTTACAAGGATGTTGAGGATGAACCAAGTCAAGGTAGCATCTATTGGGTCCATTTAGTACAAGCTTTAATTTAGTTTTGAACCATGTTGTAATATATTAGGTAATCTTGTGAGTGTTGTTCATATTATTGAGTACTTAGCATTCTTTCCTTTATAAATTGATGTAAACTAACCTAGATATGTCATAATATGTTGCATATGTTGTTTGGTGTATGTTTGAACTGTTTTTAGGTCAACGAAGCTTGATTCAAACCATGCCAACGTTCAAACACAAAGCTGAATTGAAAAGGCAAGCAGACAGGTTGACACCCTCTTAATATTTTAGCCATAACTCATCAACCACAACTTCAATTGATGTGATTAAAGTTGGAGGTGAAAGCTAAGAGGATAAACTTCAATTTGGATGCCTATGCTATCCCGTAAAAGGTCTATATAAAGTTACACAATCGTTGCAAACAAGCTGGCTGCTGAGTCAGCAGCTTCAAAGGTAGACATTTGCAAGAATATCAAGTTCAAACAGGAATAACTCATTCATCCCTTATCCAAACGACATCATTTTGGTATCTAAACACATATACAGAAAATGATCTATAACTTTTATTCGATATGCAAGAGCAAAATCTTACTAGAAGGTCAAGTTATATTGCAAAATAGTCCATATGTCAAATTTAGATAGTTTCAGCTTCATTGACTATTCAAGCGGCCATTTCAACCAATTAGCTGCAAGGAGCCTATCCAGCACATCAAGGACGTCCTAAATATATTTCAAAGCAAGGAGAAGCTGGTCCAATCAAAAATCAAGGAGAACAACTTGCAACAAAAGGAAGAATCCAGCCAAGAACTACTTGTCAAAGTCTAATCATTTTTATGCTTGTCTAAATTTCCTTCTTTGCTCCTATTGGAACATGTACATATGTATCTTTCTTTAGAAGCTTAGTTTAGCTTATTTAATGTAGCTAAGAACCTTTGTAAACTCAGATTTTGGATATACAACAAAGCTGCAAGTTTGCACCAAAAACTGTTTTCAGTTTTTTTTTACTTGAATCTTTGATTCCCTTCAAGAAATTTGAACTAATTCTTGATTGTATTACTTCATATGATTGGGATGGATATTATTTGAGAGGGTTTATGGCTTGCTCACTCAAGTTGAAGTCATTTGCTGAAGTGTTCATCTTCTCAGCTGAAATCTGGACAGGTTGCATGCTTGGTGTTCTCTTGAACGTTTTGCATCTTCTACTTCTTATCTAGGCTGAGCTTTGAGTTGAAGAAAGGTCCTTTATTAACTGTACATTTGCGCATCAGTTATTACTTGCAAAATTTGGCCAAACAATAAGGTTTTGGTACCAATTAGTAAGTGTATAAAGAACGCTCTAGAGGGATAAATAGAGTGTTGGACGATTTTTGGGGTTTTCTCAATTTAGCTCATACCAGCTTACAACACTCACCAAGAAAAGAAAAAAGATGATGAGAAATGATAAATGGAGACACACAATTTATAGTGGTTTAAATCTTCTCGATTTTACTATACCACCACTTTGTTTCCAAGGTGGATTTTCAACGACAACTTTCTTATTGCTTTCAAAAAGGAACAAGAACTACAACAACACTAATGCAATAACAACTTTTGCAACAACTATAATAACTATTTAAACAACAACTTGAGCAACAACAACTCCTACAAAAATTACAAGCAACAGCCTTAGAGCTTTTTTACTCGCTTATTCACAACTTCAACAGAGTTTTACCTATGAACTTTCACCAAATAGGTTTTGGGAGAAGAAATAGAATGACACTTTCAAAACAAGTCTAAAT
This sequence comes from Eustoma russellianum, assembly GCA_036186865.1. Lineage (NCBI taxonomy): Eukaryota > Viridiplantae > Streptophyta > Magnoliopsida > Gentianales > Gentianaceae > Eustoma > Eustoma russellianum. The sequence goes on from AP025075.1 coordinate 2,461,427, forward strand.
CACGAGCAATAAATCAAATATATTTAGATATTCTTGTGTTAGATTCAATACTCACGCAACACAACAACAAAAAACAAGCACAAGAGCTTAATGAGATTTAAGCACTTTTGCACATTAAGAGCTTTTGAGATTTAAGCAAATTTTCAAAACGGACAAGCAATCAATGATAAGTTTTGATACCAATTGATAATAGTAAAAAGAACACTCTAGAGGGGCTGAATAGAGTGTTGGATGATTTTTGGAATTTTCTCGGTTTATCTCATACTAGCTCCAACACTCACCAAGAAAAGAAAAAAGAAGATGAGAAATGATAAATGAAGGCACACAATTTATAGTGGTTCAAATCTTTCTAATTCTACTAGATTACCACTTTCTTTCCGAAGTAGATTTTCAACAACAACTTTCTTATTACTTTCAAAAAGGAACAAGAACTACAACAACTACTACAACACTTATGCAATAACAACTTTTGTAACAACTATAAGAACTATTTAAACAACAACTTGAGCAACAATAACTCCTGCAACAATTACAAACAAGAGCCTTAGAGCTTTTCTACTCGCTTCTTCACAACTTCAACAAAGTTTTACCGAAGAACTTTCACCAAATGGGTTTCGGAAGAAGAAATGGAATGACACTTTCAAAAAAGTCTAAATCACAAGCAAGATATCAAATACATTTAGATATTTTTGTGTAAGATTCAATACCCTCACAATACAACAACGAAAAACAAGCACAAGAGCTTAATGAGATTTAAGTACTTTTGCACTTTGAGAGATTTTTAGATGAAGCGAAGATAGAGCTTAAAGAGGCCGAAAGTGTCTTAATTGCCTCTTATGTGCTTCTTCTATATATAGAGGGGATCATTTTTGTTTTGCAGTCTTCTTCAAGGTCTCACACTTTATTAATCTCGTCGGTGAAGTTCAGCTTCTCTACAACCATCTTAATCTTCAATTTTTTTAATCATAGCTACCCTAGAAGATCTTAGATAGGTATACAACACTCGAAATACCATTGAGACATTGGTAGGAAATGCAAATAAATTTAAGACGAATTGGAGAGTGAATGCAGTTTAAATCCACAATAGATCTGTTTGCAATGGCTATAAAAGTTTAAATTCAGCATAACGTCGACCGATCGACGTTTATCAGTTACAAGATCAATGTGTATATCGATTGGTCGACGTCCTTAATTTAGAGATTAATGTCACTTTTTCTATTTTGTATCATTTTTAGTTTCATAACATAGATCGCTCCACATCGAAGATCAATGTTGGACAGTGTACTCTCAATTTTAAACATATCATACATAGATCGACCAATGTCCTTAATCTAGAGATCAACGTACTCTATTTAAAGATCGATGTTTCACCTTTACTTGGACATAGATCGATCTACGCACAGATTTACGTTGGACATTGTGCTCCCAGTTTTGGATAAAACCTGCATAGATCAATCAATATATATGCTTTAGAGATTGATATATATATGTAGATCAATCTACGTCATTAATCTCTGTTTTAGAGATTTATATCTTATTTTGGACCCTTTGTCATTCTCAAGTTTAAATCAATCTTTTCTATTCTTTTTCAAACATCTCAATCTTTTAAATTCATCAAAACCTTTATATTTCAACACATCAACACAGAGCTCCTGCCATGGGATGTAAGAGTGGGGTTAGTTATGGAAGCATAAGGGTATATGCAAAGAGAAGGTGGGGGAACAAGGACGGACGGGTGGAGAAACTGGTAGGGTGGCCAATGGGTACCAAATCTGTGTAACGAAATATGACAATTTTTTGGGTGGGGTGGGGTGTTTGAGAGGGAGGCTGCTGCTTGGAGATTTAATTTGTGAACTTCTTTTACTTTAAGTGAGGGTAAAAGTGTTAATTCGTTATGTTTAATTAAAATATATTAATAGAAACTTCCGCCAGAGTTAACGAAATATGACAATTTTTTGGTTAATTTGGATGGATAATTAAGGTATAACCTTTTGGTCTAAAGGTTGACGGGGTATTCTAGTATTTTGAAGCATAAGAGAGGTAAAGGGGAAATGGGTATACTTCAGCCCTGGTAAATGTAATTTTTCCATTAAACAAATACATAACTTTACGTTTTCGATTATGCTGATCATACTAGAAATTGATGTCAGAATATCTATTTGATGACAAGTTTCTTGTCTCCTCCATGCATTAAAATCAAACTTGTCTTTTCTTAAATTCTTGATATTGGTTTTAACTGCAACTCAGTAACATTAACATGAGTTGGCTTGATACTTATTTTTTTATATAAAGAATATAAGAAATCTTGCCACATACACAACATGATATGTTTGATGAAGTTCATCGCAGAATGATACACGGTCTTTCACTTATCTTGTTATAAGACACAAAATCATAGAAAGACAATAAACCATGGGATTCAATCAAGAATCCTATCTTGGAATCTTGCCCACTGAATCTCTTCGGTTCTTGTCAGTGTATGTGCTTTGACTTAGTCTAAGCAACCTCGAAGACTTATCTTGGTATATCTTTGATTCAAGTGTAATGTTCAATGAGAACATTGCAATGATCCCACTAACCTCGTCCACACACAAGGCCTTCAGGGTTTTGATGTAGTCAAAATCTTTGGCTTTCTCAGAAAATCTCTGACTCCAACTTTTCGAAGCTTGTTATGGATCATAAATGAATGTTCACAACTTATAATATTTATTCTGGACCTTCAGATAGTTCAAAACCGCAAATATGTGTTATATACCTCTTCTAATAACTCTCCTACTAAGGAAAAAAATTTTAACATCTCATTGCCAAATCTTATAGCTTTAGAAAGATGCTCATCAAGCAAGATATTAATAGTCTTCGGTACTATTAGTGGCGCAAGAATCTTATCACAATCAATTCCTCGATTTTATGTGAAAATCATTTCACCAATAACTTTGCTTATAGGTACTTACTTTTACCATCCATGTTGGTGTACTAAAAAGTGTTTATATCTTTCAATGGCTCCATCAATCTAAACTTGATTAGTGGTCATAGAGTCCATTTAGAACTCATGACTTTAAGTCATTTCTCTACGTCGGATGAAGCAATACCTTCGTCATATGTCTTAATCTCAATAGTCCTTGCATGTTTTGGAGTCTCTTTATTGGGTAGTGACACACTCATTGTAGCGCCCCGCTCCCGAGCTCCATTCTCGGTAACGGTGCACCCGCCGTATCTCACTCAGGAGAATACAAGGCGTCTCATCAACCTGCTACACGTCAGTGCTGACATAGAAAAGTTTTCCTTTTCTTTCTGCGGAAACGATAAGTCACAACACTAATTTGAAATTAATGAACTTTAAGGAAGTAACGACAGTAATTCTAGGCTGACCGGGCCTTACGAGTCAAGGTCAAATGTCTAAATTTAAAAGCATGAAACTGTTTTCAAAGTAAAGCTGAAAATTAAACTGTCTGTGTCACCCCATGGCACCACCAAAAGGCCCGTCTCCATCCTTGCCGCACGCACTTCTACGAGTCACTCAGCCCATTCCACGGTGTCGGACCCGTCCTCAACGTAGATAAAATCATACTCCGTCTCGGCTACATATGGAATAGTAGGGGGTGAGTGATGGTAATCACCCAGTAGGTGCCTCTCAAAACAATACAAAACTTACATACCCAAAAGATATCACCACGTAGCCACATAAGACAGATAGCATGCCACCGGAAAGTAAGACACTCCATGTAACCGACATAAAACAACCCGACATGACTTATACGGAAAGTAAACAATCCACACAAGATGGAATGTGCAAGTACGTGATGCATGCTCACATAACGTGTCATACGCAACTAGAAACATGTCAGGCAAAATGCTCCTGGACCTATATGCAATGCATGTTCCCGGGACCCAACTCCAGCGTCATGGTCTCTAGCCACCACTTGCTGTTCTGGACACCCACGCCCTATAGACGCTGCGTATCGTACGACACCCACGCCCTATAGACACTGCGTATCTTCAGACACCCACGCCCTATAGACGCTGCGTATTCGTATGGCACCCACGCCCTATAGACGCTGTGTATCACATGACGCCCACGCCCGACCGACGCTGCGTATCATCACGGCCCCCACGCCCTATAGACGCTACGTATCCTCCGAACACGCATGCCCTTAGACAATGGGTACCTCATGCAATGCACGTGCCATGAATGCAAGGGAAAGGGCAAGAAAACAGTTGGACGTCATCCTCTGACGTCGATCGATCGATGTACTTCTGGTATACATCGAACCCTCACCTCCGGGACGTCGATCGATCGATGTACTTCTGAGGTACATCGATCTCTCGCCCTCTGGACGTCGATCGATCGATGTCCATCTGAGGCACGTCGAACCCTCAGCCTCTGGACGTCGATCGATCGATGTCCCCGAATTTCAGAATTCTCATTCTGAAATTTCTGCAGTCCATTCATCAAATCTCATTCAACCTTTCACCCATCCCACATATCCATACACGCATAATGACATCTCAACCCCACAAAGAAACGTACAACAACAAGATCACATTGAATACAAGAACGTATAACGGAAAATAAACACATTGGGCATAAAATTTATGATCCAATCGAAATCAAGAATTAACGACAACCACAACACATAAAAATACCCTTTTTGCCTATGCAAGCCTTCATACAGTTTTGAGGAAATAATTAGTATGCACCTACCTCGATCCTAACGAAAGTGATCGATTTACGAGAGTGTGATGACGTTGGCGGTGTGATCTTCCTTCTCTTGAACCTTGGATCAAAGATCCTTCTTTTCTCTTCCTCTTGTGGCCGAAAGTTTGATGGGGGAGAAGGGGAGAGGAGGCAGCCGAATAGAGAGAGGGAGAGAGAAGGTTTAGGGTTAGTCAAATTGGAATGAGAGATTATAGGGAGTGATGGTTTAATTAAGGGAGAAGGGATAAGATTTGTTAATTTAGATATTTTACTATTATTTCTTATTTATCTCTTTCTCTCTCTCTTTTTTTTAAAACCCAGAATATAACATCCTACCCTCCTTACAAAAAGTTTCGTCCCCGAAACTTGTCGTACCTTACTCAAAGAGATAGGGGTAGCGGTCGCGCAGTTGCTCCTCTAGCTCCCACGTTGCCTCATTCTCCCTATGGTTGCTCCACTGAACCTTTACGTAAAGGATGATCCGCCTTCTGAGTTCTTGGTCCTTGCGATCCAGAATTCGTATTGGAATTTCTTCATATGACGCATCGGGTCTAATCTTAAGTGGTTGTGCATCCAACATATGGCTAGGGTCAGCAACATACTTCCTCAACTGAGAAACGTGGAACTGTTTGTGCACCTGAGCCAACATCGGAGGTAATGCCAGTTTGTAAGCTAGGTCTCCAACCTTTTCGAGTATCTCATAAGGTCCAATATATCGCAGCTTCAATTTCCCTTTAACTCCAAACCGTGTCACACCCTTCATGGGTGACACTTTAAGATAGATTTTTTCTCCCTCCTCGAACTCTAAAGGTCGTCTCTTCGTGTCGGTCCAACTCTTTCTTCTATCTTGAGCTGTCTTAAGACGTTCACAAATTAGTTCCACCTGTTCTTTAGTTTGCTCAATTATTTCTGGAGCTGTCAACCTACGTTCACCAACTTCGTCCCAATGCACCGGCGACCTACACTTTCGTCCATATAAGGCCTCAAATGGTGCCATACCTATGGCACTGTGATGACTGTTGTTGTAGGAGAACTCTATCAACTTTAGCATGCTGTACCAATTCCCTTTGAAATCCAATGCGCATGCCCTCAACATGTCCTCCAGGGTCTGAATGGTCCTCTCATATTGACCATCGGTCTGAGGGTGAAAAGCAGTACTCAGTCGCAACTCAGTCCCCATCTTATTCTGACACGTCGCCCAGAACTGAGATGTGAACTTCGAATCACGATCAGATACTATGCTGACTGGTACTCCATGAAGGCAAACAATGTTATCAATGTACATAGTTACCAACCTCTCCATTGTAAGCCCGGTGGAAATAGGCAAGAAATGAGCGGACTTAGTCAGTCGATCCACAATTACTCATATCACATCATTCCCATTTCTAGTCTTCGGGAGTCCAACCACGAAGTCCATTTTCACATGTTCCCACTTCCATTCGGGTATCTCGAGTGGTCGCATCAGTCCACCCGGTCTTTGGTGTTTCGCCTTAACTTGCTGGCAAACGAGGCACCTTTTCACAAACTCAGCAATGTGCCTCTTCATGCCATTCCACCAATAATGTCTCTTCAGATCATTGTACATCTTCGTAGCACCAGGGTGAATAGACAGTCTCGAATTATGTGCTTCCTTCAACAACTCCCTCCTAAGATCCTCAACATCAGGTATGCACAATCTTCCTTGGTACCACATACTGCCGTCATCATGAACCTGAAATCCATCCACTCGACTGGTTAGCATTCTTTCTCGTGTTTCTCTAATTGTTGCATCGTCCTTCTGTGCTTCCTTAATCTGATCTACCAAGGTTGGAGTGATAATTACCGTGGCCAGAATATCTGCGGTAGAATCCACAAGATCCAAATCAAATTCTGCCATTTCCTTTTATAGAGCAGCCTACTGTGCATGGCTTGATTTCCTACTTAAGGCATCAGCTACTCGATTGGCCTTCCCTGGATGATAGCTGATGGTCAAGTCGTAATCCTTCAATAACTCCAACCATCTCCTTTGGCGCATTTTCAGCTCCTTTTGCGTGAACAGATACTTAAGGCTTTTGTGATCGGCGAACACCTTGCACTTCACTCCATATAGATAGTGGCGCCAGATTTTCAATGCGAACACCACCGCTGCAAGTTCCAGATCATGCGTCGGATAATTCAGCTCATAGGGCTTTAGCTGTCTCGAAGTGTACGCAATGACCTTGCCGTTTTGCATTAACACGCATCCTAGCCTGTTCTTTGAAGCGTCACTATAAATGACAAACCCTTCTGCCGCGGAGGGCTGAGCAAGAACAGGGGCTGTGGTCAGTCTCCTTTTTAGTTCAACGAAACTCTGCTCGCACTCGATGGTCCATTCGAACTTTGACTTCTTCTGCGTCAACCGGCTTAGAGGCACTGCAATCGATGAGAAGCCTTCGACAAACTTCCTATAGTACCCAGCCAGTCCAAGAAAACTTTTTACCTCCGTCACATTAGTAAGCCTAGGCCACTCGGTAATCGTCTCTACCTTCTTTGGATCTACAGAAATCCCTTCTTCGGAGACCACATGACCCAAAAAGGTTACGCTTTTCAACCAGAACTCACACTTACTGAACTTAGCGTACAATTTGCTTCTCCGAAGGGTCTCTAAGACTTCTCTCAAATGCTCAGCGTGAGTCTCTTCGTCGGGAGAGTATATCAGGATATCATCAATGAACACTACAACGTACTTATCCAGCTGTTTCCGAAATACCGTGTTCATTAGATCCATAAAGGCGTCTGGAGCGTTGGTCAGTCCAAAAGGCATAACCAGGAATTCATAGTGGCCATGCGTGTTCGAAAAGCGGTCTTGGCTGTATCCCCAGATTTGATCCTCAACTGGTGATAACCGGATCGCAAATCGATTTTGGAAAACACTCTAGCCCCCTGGAAGAAATTTCGTTAGTGGTGTAAATTAACGAAATAACTGAGAGTTCAAATTAAACTCTAGCTTACCATTACCCGTAGCTGATCAAAGAGATCTTCGATTCGAGGTAAGGGATACTTGTTCTTGGTAGTGATCTTGTTGAGCTCCCGGTAATCTATACATAATCTCATGCTCCCATCCTTCTTCTTCACGAACAGGACTGGAGCACCCCAGGGTGATACACTGGGTCGAATAAACTTACGATCCAACAGTTCTTGCAACTGCTCCTTCAACTCCTGGAGCTCTGCTGGAGCCATGCGGTATGGTGCCTGGGATATGGGTTCTGCTCCGGGTATGAGATTTATCTCAAACTCTACCTCTCTTTCTGGTGGCAGTCCTGGTAACTCCTCGCGGAAGACGTCTACAAATTCCTTTACCACAGGGATTTGGTCGATCTGCGGATCTTCCTGTTCGGCACCCATTGAGTAAATCAAAAATCCTTCTCTTCCTTTCTTTAGTGCTCGTAACGCCTGAACCGCAGTCAAATAAAGCTTATGGGGTGCCTTCTTCAATTTAGGGTTCCCTTGAAAGATAGTTTCCCCCAGTTCATGTTGTTTCATGCTGACTTGGGGTCGCCCGCAATCAATGTTTGCATGATACCTTGCTAAGAAGTCCATGCCTAAAATAATGTCAAAATCGTACATTTGAATCGGTATCAAGGTCGCAGAGAACTGCAAACCGTTAATCTCCAATCCACATTCCTTGTAACGGTGATGTGACACTAGTACTTGGCCGCCAGCGGCTTGTACGCGATAGGGAGTCTCAAGCCATTCGGGGAAAACATCCAGCTTCTTAGCAAACCTCTTTGCCACAAACGAGTGACTCGCCCCACTATCGAACAGAACGTTGGCTGGCACTTTGTTAGTTAAAATTACACCTACCACAATTCAAGGTTTAGCACACCGCATGCATCAACGACAACTAGAATTTAATCCAACTTCGAAATTAGACGCTTAAGTAAACATACCAGTAACCACGTCGTGTGACTCCTCGACCTCTGCATCCGTCATCGCGTGTACCCGAGCATTGGTTTGGCCTCGTCCTCTCTGCTGAGCCTGTGTCTGCGAGTTCACCTGAGCCGGTGCTGAGCATTCCTTAGCAATATGTCCTTGCTTTCCGCAGTTATAGCACACTCTCTGATCCTTCCGACATGGTCCCGGATGAAAACATCTGCACAGTGTACACCGTGGGATAGGTGCCGCAGCCCTTACTGGCTGTGCATCAGTCAGTGCCGGACCCTCAATCATCGGGGTCTGAATCGCTGCCCTCTGTTGTCGTTCCGTCTGGAATGGTTGTCCGGACTGAGGGCGTCGAGGTACTTTCAGCCATCTCCCTGCTTTACCCGTTTGCAACTCCTCACGGGGTCTTTTCAGTCTCTCTAGTGCAGCTGCTCTTTCCAAATTTCTCTTTACACGTCGACATACCTCCAGCAATCCCTCAAATGTGGTGGTCTCTGCACAAACAATCGCCTGCTGGATGCGAAAGCTCAAACCTGTATGGAACTTTAGCATCTTGGCCTCCTCGTTGTCCATGATGCATGACATATATTGGCCCAGCTCATGAAATTTCTCAGAGTATTGATCAACCGTCATGGACCCTTGTGACAACAGCTGGAATTCTGCCATCCTTCTCTGAATAGCACTACCCAGAACATAGTGCTTCTTATATTCCTCCACAAATTGCTCCCAAGTCACTGGTGGAGTCAACCTGCGTTTCACTCCGTTCCACCACCTCTCAGCTTCCCCTTCCAAGAACGGGGTAGTCACCTCCACTTTCAGTTCCGCGGGTACTTGTATCAGTCTTATCTGTTCAGTTATGTTTTTGAGCCAAATCTCGGCTTCCTCAAGCCGAGTGATACCCTAGAACATCGGAATTCGAGAGTTTTGCATTTCCCTGTAATAGAACCTCAAGCCCTGCTGCGGTGGAGGTGGTGGTGGCGGTTGTTGTTGCTGTTGCTGCTGAGTGTGCTGAAGTATTTGGGCAATCTGTGCCTGTTGCTGTGTCATTTGTGTATACTGTTGTGCCATCTGCATCTGCTGATGGGCTATTAAGGCCGTCAGGTTGGCCAGCGTGTCCGTAAGGTTTTGGGGGATCGCCCCTTGCCCCTGTCGTTTGTCTCTGTCCTGTCCACCATTTCCTGATGGTTCACGTCGTGGAGGCATTGTCTGTGGACAATTTAAAACACGTTAGACAAAATTGATTTAAGAGTATTGGAAAGAGGTACATGAGTGGAGGTCAAATAAAAGGGTAACCTATCCTGTCTACTTGCTAACGGCACTCACCAACCCAAAACCCAGTCATAGCTTAGGTCTACTTCATTTATTCAAGTTGAAAATATCATTTGAAAACAGATCGTTATTTATTCCTAGGGGTGATTAACTAATCTATCAAGTTCCCGAGGCGTATCTGAAGCCTGGGCTCTGATACCACCTGTAGCGCCCCGCTCCCGAGCTCCATCCTCGGTAACGGTGCACCCGCCGTATCTCACTCAGGAGAATACAAGGTGTCACATCAACCTGCTACACATCAATGCTGACATAGAAAAGTTTTCCTTTTCTTTCTGCGGAAACGATAAGTCACAACACTAATTTGAAATTAATGAACTTTAAGGAAGTAACGACAGTAATTCTAGGCTGACCGGGCCTTACGAGTCAATGTCAAATGTCTAAATTTAAAAGCATGAAACTGTTTTCAAAGTAAAGCTGAAAATTAAACTGTCTGTGTCACCCCATGGCACCACCAAAAGGCCCGTCTCCATCCTTTCCGCACGCACTTCTACGAGTCACTCAGCCCATTCCACGGTGTCAGACCCGTCCTCAACGTAGATAAAATCATACTCCTTCTCGTCTACATATGGAATAGTAGGGGGTGAGTGATGGTAATCACCCAGTAGGTGCCTCTCAAAACAATACAAAACTTACATACCCAAAAGATATCACCACGTAGCCACATAAGACAGATAGCATGCCACCGGAAAGTAAGACACTCCATGTAACCGACATAAAACAACCCGACATGACTTATACGGAAAGTAAACAATCCACACAAGATGGATGTGCAAGTACGTGATGCATGCTCACATAACGTGTCATACGCAACTAGAAACATGTCAGGCAAAATGCTCCTGGACCTATATGCAATGCATGCTCCCGGGACCCAACTCCAGCGTCATGGTCTCTAGCCACCACTTGCTGTTCTGGACACCCACGCCCTATAGACGCTGCGTATCGTACGACACCCACGCCCTATAGACGCTGCGTATCTTCAGATACCCACGCCCTATAGACGCTGCGTATTCGCACGGCACCCACGCCCTATAGACGCTGCGTATCACATGACACCCACGCCCGACCGACGCTGCGTACCATCACGGCCCCCACGCCCTATAGATGCTACGTATCCTCCGAACATGCACGCCCTCAGACAATGGGTACCTCATGCAATACACGTGCCATAAATGCAAGGGAAAGGGCAAGAAAACAGTTGGACGTCATCCTCTCACGTCGATCGATCGATGTACTTCTGGTATACATCGAACCCTCACCTCCGGGACGTCGATCGATCGATGTACTTCTGAGGTACATCGATCTCTCGCCCTCTGGACGTCGATCGATCGATGTCCAACTGAGGCACGTCGAACCCTCAGCCTCTGGACGTCGATCGATCGATGTCCCCGAATTTCAGAATTCTCATTCTGAAATTTTTGCAGTCCATTCATCAAATCTCATTCAACCTTTCATCCATCCCACATATCCATACACGCATAATGACATCTCAACCCCACAAAGAAACGTACAACAACAAGATCACATTGAATACAAGAACGTATAACGGAAAATAAACACATTGGGCATATAATTAAGATCCAATCGAAATCAAGAATTAACGACAACAACAACACATAAAAATACCCTTTTTGCCTATGCAAGCCTTCATACCGTTTTGAGGGAATAATTAGTATGCACCTACCTCGATCCTAACAAAAGTGATCGATTTACGAGAGTGTGATGACGTTGGCGGTGTGATCTTCCTTCTCTTGAACCTTGGATCAAAGATCCTTCTTTTCTCTTCCTCTTGTGGCCGAAAGTTTGATGGGGAGAAGGGGAGAGGAGGCAGCCGAATAGAGAGAGGGAGAGAGAAGGTTTAGGGTTAGTCAAATTGGAATGAGAGATTATAGGGAGTGATGGTTTAATTAAGGGAGAAGGGATAAGATTTGTTAATTTAGATATTTTACTATTATTTCTTATTTATCTCTTTCTCTCTCTCTCTTTTTTTTAAAACCCGGAATATAACACTCATAATCGTGGTTCACTAACTATATGACTTAACTCATGTTCCAACTCTTTTTTGTGTGTTCTTGAGCCCTTCGAGGTCTTTTTCTTCCCACTAATCTCTTTTAAAATTAACTATTCCGTCGAAAGTAGCATAATGAGCAATGGTGACCTTATGCTCACTTGGGTGATGAAATACTATCCTTAATTTCATTGGATAACCAACAAATCTTTCTTTGTTGGGACATTGTTAATCTTGTATGTCTTAGTTTCTGATGCGCAAGTTTAAAAGATAATGGAAGCATTGCCTTTCTTATCATTGTTTAACCATGTTCCTAAGAATAAGGTGTCTACTATCTGATACACTACTTTTAGGCAACGTATATTGGATAAGTAGTTATTAAACTACTCTATTAAGGTAATCAATGAAATCTTGGTAAGATACTTGTCTCATTGTTCAAAACAAGGAGACTTTATCCTCTTAGCGAGTTAAGTTTATACCTTGTCTTAAACTTGTAATATCTCAAAATTTTATGACTTTGGGCCTTATCAGACAAGCATATCCATGTCTGTTTAATTTACCATAAAAGTCACAAGTGATGAACCCATCTCGAGCTTGAATTGAGTAATTTACAAAAGGTCTATATGTGAATCTTAAAAATCACTTGCTCGGTCTCTTTTCTTAGAAAATAAGCTGTAACCATTTTATTTGTAAACAAGACTTGCAGCTACAGATTCAAATTAACTGAAACCAATAATGCTTTTGTTCACATTATAGAAAAAAGTAAGTCTTGTTATGGATATATTGGAATCTTAAGGATAAACATGATGTTGATGTACATTGTAGAGATAGACATTATATTAGATGTGGATATCCAAAGTACATATATCTTTTGTATACCATGTATATCAGATTAGATGTAGATATCCAAAAGGTTTGTCCAAGTTTATCTTCACTCCATAAGTCCTATAAATAGGACCACATATCACACACCTTATCAAAATTGATCAATCCAAGCAACAATCAATTAAGCTACGAATTAGAACAACTCACAACATTGAGATAGAAACGGAGAACCAAGCAAGAAGCTGCACATCAAGGAGAAACCGCCAGATTTTTCATACAATTGCGGTTACCAAACGTTCAGTACATATAGTGAAGAACAAAAGAAGGAATTCTGTTTTCCTCACTACACTTACAATTATGCTACTACTTATTCAACTAAACGTATATAACTACCAGGGACTTTCTTGTCTTTTCTCCTCTTTTAAACCTTTCCTGCGCGTCATCTTCTTCCTCCTTCCTCTGCTGAACTTGTTTCTCAATCTCTAATTTAATCCACGCGTTGGCCTATGCTAGCTGCAACTTCTATCACTGCAATCTTCATTCACATGTTTGCTTTAGCAAATTGACTTGTTGTTGAACCTCTTTGTTTGAGCAATGCCTTTTGTTCTTGCCACATCATTCGCTTTATGCTGCTGCACAACTGCATCAGTTTCCTCAACACCCCCCCAATCCTGACTGAGAGTATATGTTGTACATCCCCAAACTATCAGTCAGATTGTCTAATCTCTTTGAATCCAGTGCTTTAGTAAGCAAATCTGCCATCTGTAGCTCTGTTCTTATAGGCATTGGTATAATGACACCTTGATACTTATCTCTCACAATGTGGCAATCAATTTCAATATGCTTTGTTCTTTCATGAAACATAGGATTTTCAACTATATAGATTGCACTTCTATTATCACAAAAGATCTCAACTGGCTCCCTATGTGTAACTCCCAGATCTCTTAACAAATAGAGAATCCATTGAACCTCACAAATTGTTGAGGCAAGAGCTCTATATTCTGCTTCTGACGAAGATTTGGAAACAGTTGTCTGTTTCTTAGCTTTTCATGACCCCAATGCTACTCCAAGAAAAACACAATATCCTGTTACAGACCTCCTACTCTCTGTACACCCTCCCCAATCAGCGTCTGAAAAAACTTTCAGCTTTAAACTTCCAGTGCTGGGAAATAGTAGGCCTCTACCTAGACTGCTCTTAAGATACCTTAAGAGTCTGTGTGCAGCTGATAAGTGTAGCTCCGTTGGCTTGTCTAGAAACTGAGATAGTTGCTGCACTGTGTAGGTGATATCAAGTCTTGTAATAGTTAAATATAACAGCCTCCCAATGAGCCTTCTATATGCAGTTACTTCTGTAATCAAATTTGAGTCATTGTGTGCAAGCTTAAGGTTTTGTTCCATGGGAGTTTTGGCAGGCTTAGATGCCAGGTATCCAGTGTCCTCCAATAATTCAAGTGTATACTTCCTTTGGCATACCATCAAGCCCCCCTGAGACCTGGCAATCTCTAAGCCTAGAAAGTATCTCAATGCACCTAGATCTTTAATCTGAAAAGCATTGTGAAGAGCATCTTTAATGTTCTGGATAGCCTTGAGAGAGTCACTAGCAAGTACAATGTCATCCACATATACCAGAAATACAAGAAAGTATTCAGGAGTCTGCTTAATGAACATGGTATAATCATGTTTAGACTGTGTAAAACCAGTTGAGATGAGGAAGGCAGTAATTTTAGCATTCCATTGCCTACTGGCTTATTTAACACCATAAAGAGATTTATTGAGTTTGCAAACTATGTTAGGAGAAGGGGATGGGAGCCCTTCAGGGAGTGTCATATAGATGTCTTGGTATAGATCCCCATGAAGGAAGGCATTGTTGACATCTAGTTGATGTAGATGCCAGCCCTGCAATGATGCTAAAGCCATGACTAGTCTGACAGTAGTCATTTTGGCTACTGGAGAGAAAAAGTCCTTATAATCAATGCCAGTATCTGAGTGTAACCATTGTTAACCAACCTGATTTGTATCTGTCCACACTTCCATCTGCCTTCCTTTTTATTTTATATACCCATTTACATCCACTGGGTGTCTTTCCTGATGGTAAAGGCACTATTGTCCAGGCATCATTGGCCTCTAATGCTGCTAGCTCCTGAGACATGGCTTGTTGCCATTTCACTGACTTGGCTGCTTGCTGATATGTAACAGGCTCTAGCTGCAAGCTAATGTTAAGAACACAGTTTCTATATTCAGGAGCTAAATGATCCATGGAATAGTAATGTTCAATAGGATAAGCAACATCATGATCAGAAAGAAGAGGAAAATCAGTACAGGATTGGTTACAGTGATAGTCATTCAAATAAACAGGGTTTCGTCTGTTTCTGGTTGAGGTTGGATTGTTAGCAGGAAATATTAAAGGTATGTCAGGAATAAGAGTAGGGAGATTTGCAGCAGTTTCAGGAGTCAAAGATCTAGGAGGTGAAGGAGATGAAGATGCTGGTGATGGAGATGATACATCGGTTGGATTTGGTTGTATTGGTGGTATATGAGGATTCAGTGAATCTGATGATATAGAGGGTGAAAAGGAAAGATTATCAACTGAATTAGAATTAGGTGGGAAGGGTGTTGACATGGATGGTGAAGTGTGATGGTTGGTTGAAAGAAAGATTTTAGTGATAGGGGATTGAGGTGGCTCTGAAGGAGGATCAAACTGGTTTGTATTCATAGTTATACATGGGAATGAAAGTTCATGGAATTGGACATCTCTTGATATAAAGATGGTTTTGGTGGTCAGGTTCTGCAGAATAAATCCTTTCGTGTGTTGTGAATTACCCAGATATAGGCAAGATATGGCTCTGTGAGAAAATTTATGTTTGTGAGGATCTGAATTGTGACATAAGCTTGACATCCAAAGACCTTCAGAGTCTGATATGAAGGATCCAACCTTATTTTTGACAACTAAAGCCATCTCAAATGTACGACTCCATTTATGATAGTTATGAGGAGTAAGTGCAGGTTGCGCTAGGACAATTGTAGGACTGTCATTCGGATGTAAGTAATAAGGATTTTGATGAGGATTATCTACACCATGCGATTCATTACCTCTCAAAGAGGACGCATTCGGATTCGAATTCATCATATATCAATCAATCTAACAACACGAATGCTCAATTCAACGATATTTAATCGAGCGAAACAATCAACAAAGGAAAACACTCAGAAGCAAACAAATCAATCGATTGAAGTCATAAGCAATTCAGAGGAACCCGGTCGCTCTGATACCATGTCAAAATTGATTAATCCGTACGGCAATCAATCAAGCTATGAATTAGAACAACTCACAACATTGAGATAGAAACGGAGAACCAAGAAAGAAGCTACACAGCAAGAAGAAACCGCCAGATTTTTCATAAAATTGCGGTTACCAAACGTTCAGTACATATAGTGAAGAACTGAAGAAGGAATTCTGTTTTCCTGACTACAATTACAATTATGCCCCTACTTATTCAACTAAATGTATATAACTACCAGGGACTTTCTTGTCTTTTCACCTCTTTTAAACCTTTCCCGCGCGTCATCTTCTTCCTCCTTCATCTGCTGAACTTGTTTCTCAATCTCCAGGTTAATCCACGCGTTGGCCTATGCGAGCTGCAACTTCTATCACTGCAATCTTCATTCACATGTTTGCTTTGGCAAATTGACTCGTTGTTGAACCTTCTTTGTTTGAGCAATGCCTTTTGTTCTTGCCACATCATTCGCTTTATGCTGCTGCACCGCTGCATCAGTTTCCTCAACACACCTTGAGATACAAAGTTCTTTATTTTCTCTTTTCTCTTCTCTACTATATTCTTGCTTGAGTTTATAACACGTTATCAGCACGATTCGGCTAATCTTTTGCGTTACACGAAAGATAGCAAAACTCCAACTGTTGAGTCAATTTCAGGTTTCTTCTATTGCACTTGTGCTGAGCAGGCTACTCAAGATCCAGTCCCAGAATACTTTCCCGTCACTGTTAATACCGTCAAATCATCCCAATTTTTCATTAATCCCCTGCTTTTGCTTCAAGTGCATGCGTCCATGGCACGCGGGTTTTTGCGCACGGAGTGTGAAATTTACCGCAAACTTCAAGCAAACAGCGATAAAGACAACGATTAAACCTCCATGCGCAAAACTAAAGCACGAAGAACGAATGTGCTCAAGAAATAGCACGCAATGGCAGAGCGAAAAAGAGAGAAAACTCAGAAAATTTTCTTGATTGATTGAATAACCGTTTTTGGTACAGCACATTCGGTTATATAGCTGAAATGTACAAGACAATATGCAAACAGACTAAAGTGCCCCTCAGATCAACACCACCATAGAACTTAAGTGAGGGTAAAAACGTCATTTCACACTATTTAAACTCTCCCGCCATCGTCCTTCTTCTTCTTCCTCCTCACACACCTTTGCACCTCCTGCACTCCTGTGCACCTCGTTGCTTAGCCATCAACGCACGCATCTTCTTCACCTCACAACTCAACCAACTGATCACTAAGCTCCTTAATTGAAGATTGACATTGCAATTTCACAACACCTGCACCCAACGCATTACAGATCACTGATCATCAACCTCATCTTTGACATCCCCCCTCAAGCACAGCTTGCCATAGAGATTGTGTAAGCCAAGCAATGTTGTTAATTGTGTCATCCTCTTAGAGTCTAGGGCCTTAGTAAATATATCTGCCAGCTGCATCTCCGTACGAACTGGCATCAACTTTATTACACCTTCCTGCACCTTATCTCTAACCACATGGCAATCTATCTCGATATGCTTCGTTCTTTCATGGAAAACAGGATTTTCATCAATATAAATTGCACTTTTACTATCACAAAAAAAGCTCTACTGGCACTTGATCACTCAGTCCCAAATCACTCATAAGATACAAAAGCCACTGTATCTCGCAGGTAACCATAGCCATTGCCCTGTACTCTGCTTCAGCTGATGAACGGGACACCGTTGTCTGCTTCTTTGCTTTCCATGAAACTAGAGCATTCCCAAAGAAAACACAATACCCCATGACTGATCTTCTAGTTTCATGACACCCTCCCCAATCAGCATCCACAAAGGCCTTTAATTTCAGATTCCCACTTCTATAGAACAACAGACCTTGTCCTACCGTACCTTTAATATATCTGAGGAGTCTATGTGCAGCCTTGAGATGATTTTCAGTGGGGCAATCAAGAAACTGACTCAATTGCTGGACTGTAAAAGCAATGTCAGGTCTTGTAATGGTGAGATAGATAAGTTTCCCAATCAACTTCCTGTAATGTGTAACATCCTCCAACTGTGGTGAATCTTGATGTGTCAGGCTAAGATGGCTCTCCATTAGACTCCTGGCTGGTTTGGCCTCCAAAAAACCAGCCTGCTCCAGAAGCTCTAAAGTGTATTTCCGTTGGTTCACACTAATCCCCCCCTTAGCCTGAGCCACTTCAATGCCTAAGAAGAATCTCAGCAATCCCAAATCCTTAATTTGAAATGCCTGGTGCAAGGCACTTTTGATCTCCGTGATGAGGCCGGTATCACTTGACGCTACTATAATATCATCAACGTGTACCAAGAGCAAGATAAAATCTGTACCAAAGGTCTTGGTAAACAAAGTGTAATCACACTTAGACTGACAGAAACCCATGGACAACAAGAATCTAGTGAGGGTAGCATTCCACTCCCGGCTAGCCTGCTTTAACCCATACAGAGACTTGTTAAGCTTGCAGACCATGTCTGGACCTCCTACTGACATACCAGGTGGGGGTAACATGTAGATATCTTCATGCAAATCACCATGTAGGAAGGCATTATTGACATCTAGTTGATGAAGATGCCACTGAAATCTAGCTGCCAAGGCCAGTACTACCCTAACAGTTGTCATCTTGGCAACTGGAGAAAAGGTATCCATGTAATCAATGCCATACTGTTGGGTATAACCCTTTGCAACCAATCTGGCCTTGTGTCTCTCCACAGTCTCATCTGCCTTCAGCTTCACCTTATACACCCACCTACACCCAATGGCCTTCTTGTCTTTAGGCAAGGGCACCACAGTCCAGGTATCATTGGCCTCCAACGCTGCTAACTCCACAGCCATAGCATCCTGCCACACAGACATACTAGAAGCTTCTGCATAGTTATGAGGCTCAACATGTGCATTTAAACTAAAAATATATGACTTGTACTTTGGGGCTAGAGATGCATAAGTCATGACCTTACTGAGTGAATGAGGTGATGTATGTTTATGAAGATTAGCAGAAGAAACAACATTATTGCAATGGTAATCTTGGAGATAAAGAGGTGCTCGTTTGTTTCTGATGGGTCTATTCTGAGGCACTGGTTCTTGAATGGGGGGCATCTCTATACTGATATGCCCACCCTCCATTGGTACATCATGGTCATTAGGCTGAGCATAGGGGCCAGCACCATGTCCCGCAGACTGATTGAAAGATGAGGGGAACTGAGAGTTTGAGGAAAAAGGACTAGGTATATGTTGAGAATTTGGGGATGTTGAATGAATATTTGTCTGAAATGGGGATAGACTGGATGACTGAGCACTGCATTCAGGGGTAGAAGAACTTGCAGGATGGACAGGCTCATCGATAAAATGAGGAATGAAGGAAGGCATGTGACTTGGCATGGCAGATGTGGAAGAATCATGAAGACTAAATGGAAAAATGGTTTCAAAGAAGGTAACATCTCTAGAGATATAAACGCATTTAGTATCAAGATCTTGCAAAATGAATCCCTACGTATTGTGAGGCAACCCCAGGAATACACTCCTCTTGGCTCTTGCAGCAAACTTTTCTTTGTGTCTTTGGGTGTTGGTTCCAAATGCTAGGCAACCAAACACTTTCAAATCTTTGTACGCGGGAACTTGGTTGAACAACATTTCATAAGGGGTTTTCTGGCCAAGGACAGGCGTGGGTGTTATGTTTATGAGGTAAACGGAATGTTGAATGCAAAAGCCCCAATATGGGGAAGGGAGAGAGGATTGAAATCTGAGTGCTCTTGCTAT
Source organism: Eustoma russellianum (assembly GCA_036186865.1). Lineage (NCBI taxonomy): Eukaryota > Viridiplantae > Streptophyta > Magnoliopsida > Gentianales > Gentianaceae > Eustoma > Eustoma russellianum. The sequence continues at coordinate 2,481,210 of AP025075.1, forward strand.
GGTGAGGATATGCTGGTGTTTACGTTCAACCACCCCGTTTTGTTGAGGTGTGTTCACACAACTGGTCTGATGAACCACACCATTGTCTGCAAAAAACTGGTTCATCATGAATTCAGACCCATTGTCAGTCCTGATCTTCTTAATTTTTACATCAAACTGCACAGATACATAGTGATAGAAACTTTGCACAATGGATCTAGTTTCACCTTTGGACTTCATCAAATACACCCAACAGTATCTGCTGTAATCATCTATAACAGTAAGAAAGTAATGCTGCTTATACATTGTGGGGAACTTGTATGGTCCCCAGATGTCCATATGAACAAGAGAAAACAAGCTTGAAGACACAGACTAAGAAACAGGGAAGGGTACTCTTTTTTGTTTGGCAAGAGGACACACTGTACAACAGAAAGACAGATCAGACGTTACAATGGACTCTATTTTATGGACTTCTTTTATTCTTGGACTGGACATGTGGCCTAGTCTTGAATGCCACAACCATGCGTCTGAAGAAGTGACAGCATGTGCCAAAACAGGAAGATGGCAAGATGGATGTCTGACCCCTGGTTTGAAGGTCCCATGGAGATAGTACAGGCCTTGATCTACCTCAGCTAAACCAATCCTCTTCTTGGTTCTGAGGTCCTGAATCAAGCATGAATTAGATCTGAACAACACTTCGAATTTGTTTGAATGAGTAAGTTTGCTCAAGGATATCAGATTGAATGCAAATGCAGGGACATAGAAGACATTGGTAAGGACTAACTGCGGGTTTACCTTTACTGTTCCTACATGTGTGACCTCTGCCAAGGATTTGTTAGGCAATTCAACAGATAAAGAATTAACAGATGTATACGACTCAAATAGGCTGAAGCGAGAACAGACATGATCACTAGCCCCAGAGTCCAATACCTATATATTTGAGTTTAGATGCAATGTCTTACCTGATTCCTTTGCAGAAGTTATAGTCTACTGTGCAGACATGACGGCATGACGTCCACCTGCATTGCTTGACATCACATGAACACCTTTCTTATTGTTTTCTTGACGTTCCTCCAACAAGTTCATCAGCTGAGCATATTGATCTTGAGTCAGTGCAGGTGACTTCACTGCACCTTGGATTTGATCTTCCTCCCATTCTCCCTGACTGACTCTATCACCATGCTGGCCTGCTCCACCATCACCACTCACCATGTTAATTTTCCCCTTGAACTTAAACCCCGGGGGATACCCGTGTTTCTTATAGCATTTATCAACAGTGTGTCCCAACTTATTACAAAAGCTGCATACAGGCACTTTGGAATTATTCTGATAAGTCTTGGATCCACCTCTTCTTTGTCCTCTACCAGCACCTTTGTTATTACCATTACCAGAACCAAAGACATTGTTTCCAGATGCATTGCTCACATTCATAATACACGAAGGATTATTACTAAACTGTTCTTGTGCACCAGAATAATTCAACTTTCTTTCCAGCTTTATGGCCATTGCAAACGCATATTTTAGATCAGGCAATGGATTGGACAACAAGACCTGTGACTTCACAGCCTCGAATTCATCATTTAATCCTTTCAGAAATTTTATCACACAATCATTTTCAACAAACTTGTTGATCTCAACTGTTAGGTTACAAGTACATCTACGACAAGAACAGGCTGGAATGGACCTGAGAACTAGCCATTCTTCCCAAACACTCTTAAGCCTAGTGTAATACTCCGTTACCGTGTTATCTTCTTGCCTAATGGCATAAAATTCTTCCTGTAAATCAGAAAGCCTAAATGAATCAGCATTTCCATATCTATACTTCAAATCATTCCAAATCTCGAATGCAGAGTCCAACCACACAACACTCTGCCCAATGTTTGGGATCAAGGAGTTTATCAACCAAGAAACTACCATATTATTAGCCTTGAGCCAAGCATGATACCTGCGAGCGTTCTCTGCTGGTTTCTCAATCGAACCGTCCACAAACGCAACCTTATTCTTCGACTCCAGAGCTCTTCTCGCAGATCTGCTCCAGCTGTGGTAATTGTTTCCATCAAGTAATGGTTGAACCAGCACCATTGATGGATTGTCACTTGGATAAATGAAATACGGATCATCCAAGGGATCAACGATTGAATTCGATGTGGAGGTTGACATCGGACTGTTGTTGTTCGCATTGGACGCCATAAAAGTCCCAAAGTTCATGGACATTGCTCTGATACCATGTGAAATTTACTGCAAACTTCAAGCAAACAGCGATAAAGACAACGATTAAACCTCCATGCGCAAAACTAAAGCACGAAGAACGAATGTGCTCAAGAAATAGCACGCAATGGCAGAGCGAAAAAGAGAGAAAACTCAGAAAATTTTCTTGATTGATTGAATAACCGTTTTTGGTACAGTTCGGTTATATAGCTGAAATGTACAAGACAATATGCAAACAGACTAAAGTGCCCCTCAGATCAACACTACCATAGAACTTAAGTGAGGGTAAAAACGTCATTTCACACTATTTAAACTCTCCCGCCATCGTCCTTCTTCTTCTTCCTCCTCACGCACCTTTGCACCTCCTGCACTCCTGTGCACCTCGTTGCTTAGCCATCAACGCACGCATCTTCTTCACCTCACAACTCAACCAACTGATCACTAAGCTCCTTAATTGAAGATTGACATTGCAATTTCACAACACCTGCACCCAACGCATTACAGATCACTGATCATCAACCTCATCTTTGACACGGAGGCTACGCGATTATTTATGGGACCTTGGGGTTCTAGCAGAGAAGAGAAATTGGCAAAAATCTCCTCGCTGTCGCAAATTTGTTGAGCGAATTGATGGGTGCCGAAACATCCTTTGCATGTATGGTGTATGATATTATATACATGTGCAGACAGCTTTGTGCACATATGAGAAAACTGAATTTTCTGAGTCATCCACGGTAGGATATCACCAAATTTTGTTAGAGACATAGTACATTTTAAATGGTGAAGTACACTTAATTCGCTCAAATCAGACCAGGTGTACAATGTTTTCCTTTTAAAGTGTAGTCCACTTAATTTACTTTTGGCCCTATCCTCTTCGTTCTTCGTGTAACCTGTAAATTTATGACCAGAAACTCAGAAGGATTGAGGTATGGTTTTCCAGCATATTTAAGACTAATATACATGAATTAAATAGAAAATAGAAGCATGCATCAAATGATAATTTACGAGAAGATACGACAATTTTACTATAGTGGTTTATGAGACTTTAGGGGAAGGATGAGGTTTGTGAGTTTTAAGATCAATATAGGATGAAAGTTGACAGTTGAAATTAGAACCAATCCACAAGAATCTAGTAGCACTGAGTATAGCTGGATGCCTGAACATGTTACGCACAATGGTGAATTGAAGAATGAGTTGCAGGATCAAGAGGTTGGCATGATCCAAATGGGAGCAGCGTCAACGAAGTCTTGTTCGTTGGGTCACAGTGGCAGTTGAAGGTTTGGATGTTCAATTGGTTGATTAGTAGTTGGAGGATCCAGCTGTGGTGTATATGCGAGTCACGTGGTTGCTGTGAAGGTGTTGCGCGTGGTGAGCTTGAGGGGCTAGCAGGTGTTCGAGGGAAGAAGAAAGGGAAAGAGAGTTGGCGGTAGTTGAGTTTAAATAGTGGAAATGACCATTTTGTCCTTTGTGTAATACTTGTTAGGAAAATAAAGAAAGGGGTAGTTTAGTCATTTCAGCGTCTTTCTTCTTCAATTACTGCTGTATAAATTCGTCTGCTGAGCAGACAGTTATTGTGATGAAAATTCAAGGATTCTCTCTAGATTGTTCTTTCCTCTTCATCTTCTTATTCTTACTTTAGTTGAATCATGGATGTGATTGGTTGTTTTCGTGATCAATTTGACATGGTATCAGAGCTGTGGTGCTGATCACTGTGTGTTTCTTTGCTTACGTATGCTGAGGCGCTATCTCGATTTTGGAGTGCGCGTGATTTGTGTTTTAGTTTGATTGATATCCTTGATTTACCTTGAATTGAAACAATTGTGGTATAGATATGGCTTCTACTTCGAGTAGTCAGAGAGCGAGTACATCGAACACTAATTAGAGTCCTACCAGCAATCCGTACTACTTACATCCGAATGATAGTCCGGCTATTATACTTGCACAACCTCCGCTGAATTCTCACAATTATCATTCCTGGAGTAGAATGTTCCAAATGGCGCTGATTGTGAAGAATAAGATTGGTTTTGTGGACGGATCTATACAACAACCAGCTGCGAATGATCCACAGTACCAGGCGTGGAGACAGGTAAATTCAATTATTCACTCTTGGATTATGAATAGTGTAATGCCTTCCATTGCGCAAAGTGTTATGTAGTATAATAGTGCGTTTGAAGCTTGGAATGACTTGAAACGAAGATATGGTAGTGGAGATGCATTTAGACTTTCGGATCTCCTTGAGAATTTTTACGCGGTTAGGCAAGGCGTTGATTCTGTGAATGATTATTTTACTAAAGTGAAAGTGTTGTGGGAAGAGATGATGATACTTAGGCCTATACCGAGATGTGTATGCCATGAATGTAGGTGTGATGTTGGAGTCAAGTTTCAGGAGTTTGTTGAGAGTGAGTACGTGATTAAGTTTCTAAAAGGCTTGAATGAAGAATTTGATCCTGTCAAGTCACAAGTCTTTGTAATGTCTCCAATGCCTAAGATTGATGCTGTCTTCGCAATGGCACTCAAATATGAAAGGAAATTGAATGGTTCAGTGAGTCAGGCCAGTTTTAACAACGGTCCAACTGCACTGTCAGCTGCAGAATTTGATGATGTGAAGGTGGTTGCCAATGCTGGTATGTATGTTCAAGCAGGCAGAGGTGGAGGCAACAATTATAGAAGAGGCAACGGAAGATTTTTTCCTGATGGTTCGAAGAGGCCGGTATGCACTCATTGTGGCATGATTGGGCATATAGAGCAGAGATGCTATCGAAAGCATGGGTTTCCTCCCGTCTATAAGCCAAGAAATCAAGTGAACTTGGCAGAAGTTGCAGTAGAAGGATCTGAGGTGCCTCAGAATGATGAGGGTGGCGAGCTTTGTCAGGCTCCATTACTCACGCCAGATCAGACTCAAAGGCTTATGGCTATGTTGAATTTGAATGATGGGAGGAATGCTGCAGGTCAGAAAGCAGTGATGTCTGCTCTCTCTGGTAAGGATGAAGGTAAGTGTCACTCTAATAGTTTGAATGTATGGATATTAGATTCAGGTGCCACTGATCATATAGTTTGTAATCCCAATATGTTCAGTTCTTGTAAGCCTGTTCAGCATGTTTCCATAAGGTTGCCTAACAATCTTTCAGCCTCAGCTACTCTTGTTGGGTCAGTTGTTTTGAATCCCTTCCTGACTGTTCATGATGTTCTGTATGTACCTTCTTTTGCCTACAATCTTTTATCTGTCAGTAAGTTGGCCTCTGTTCCCTCTTTACTTATTCAATTTTTTGGAAATTCATGTGTCATTCAGGACTCTATATCCCTGAAGACGATTGGTTCAGCTAGGCAGCTCAATGGTTTATACTATATGCATGGGGCTCCTAAGCAAACAGCAGTGTCCTCTACTTGTCTGTCTACTGTTTCTCAGTCTGCTTTGTTGTGGCATTACAGATTAGGCCACGCTTCGTTACCTAGAATAAAAGAAGTGCAGAAACTTGATAAATCTGTACATGTTCATGATGTTGTAACAGAGTGCACTGTTTGCCCTTTGGCCAAAAAGAAAAGAAATCCTTTCCCTGTTTCTGAATCTTCTTCTAAATCTGTCTTTGATCTTTTACATGTTGATCTTTGGGGTCCTCATAAATGTGCAACTATATATGCCCAACGTTATTTTCTCACTATTGTTGACGACTACTCTAGATACACCTGGGTGTATCTGCTCAAACAAAAATCAGAAGCCCGAAGTGCTATTCAAAGTTTCTGCCAATATGTATGCAACCAGTTTGATAAATCCATAAAATGCATTCGGAGTGATAATGGTCAGGAGTTTAAGATGGACCATTTCTTTGCGTCTAAGGGCATTGTACACCAAACCACTTGTGTCAATACTCCACAGCAAAATGGAGTGGTTGAACGCAAGCATCAACATATTCTCAATGTAGCTAGAGCCCTTAGATTTCAGTCTCATGTTCCTATATGTTATTGGGGTTTTTGCATTCAGTATGCAGTGTACATCATTAATATTCTGCCCACTCCTTTATTGAAACAGTCAACACCTTATGAGTACTTATTTCATTCAGCAGCTCTATATAACAACCTTAAAGTCTTTGGATGTATGGCATATGCTAGCAATACGTCTTCGCAGAAAACTAAATTCGAATCCAGAGCCATTCCTTCTGTCTATCTTGGTTTACCCTATCATACAAAGGGATATTTGCTTCTGAACCTTAATACAAAGCAAGTCTTTATATCCAGAGATGTTAGTTTTCATGAACATAGCTTTCCCTTTGCACCTGCTACACACCTGCCAGACTCAACTTCAGAATCCCATCAATCAGTTGATACACTCAGCCATTCAGCCATAGTGCCAGATGTTGTGCATCATACTTTGGAACCTTCTGATACTGATGCTCTGAATCATTCTATTCCTGGTGGTGTTGCTTCTCCAGCATCATCTTCTTCCAGCCAAACTGAAGCTTTGAGCAGTACTGATCTTCCTGCCTCTCCTCTCCACAATGCTCAACCTTGTACTGGAATTGAAATTTGTTTGCCTCTGTCCCATTCTATTCTTGATTCTCAACCAGATGGTCATCCCCGTCCAGCCCGGACTAAACACCCCCCAAGCTATCTGCATGATTATTATTGCGGCCTCTTGTCCTCTTCTCCACATACATCTAATCCATCCCAGCAACAACGTTCTATTCCTTATCCTATTGAGGATTACATTTCTTTTGATGCATTGGCACCTGAATTCAGATCCTATGCTCTTAATATTAGTGTGTTACAGGAGCCTTCATCATATCAAGAGGCAGCCAGATCTGCTCACTGGCTGAAGGCTATCGAGGTAGAGTTGGCAGCCCTTGAGGCAAACAAAACCTGGTCTTTAGTATCCTTGCCTTTTGGTAAACGACCCATTGGGTGTAGATGGGTTTACAAGGTAAAGTACAAGCCTGATGGCAGTGTGGAGCGGTTTAAAGCTCGGCTTGTAGCCAAGGGGTATACACAGCAGCTGGGGGTTGATTACACGGATACTTTTTCCCCCGTAGCTAAATTAACTACAGTAAGGTTGCTATTGGCAATTTCAGCTCAAAAGCATCGGCATGTACATCAGTTAGATGTGAACAACGCTTTTTTACATGGTGACTTGACCGAGGAGATATATATAACATTGCCAGAGGGGGTTCATGAGTCCAGAAGTGGTGTTGTTTGCAAGCTTCATAAGTCACTTTATGGTCTGAAACAAGCCAGCAGGGAATGGAATTTGAAGCTTACTAAGTTTCTTCTTGATCAGGGATACACACAATCGAAAAATGATTACACCATGTTTATCAAACGGACGAGTGGCAGTTTTCTGGTTTTGTTGGTTTATGTCGATGACATAATTGTTGCTGGCGGGTCATTGTCACAGATTATTGAGCTTAAAGACTCCTTGAATCATGCCTTTAAGATCAAAGACCTCGGGCCCTTGAGGTATTTTCTTGGTATCAAAGTGGCTCGCTCCAAGGGGGGATTGTGATATCACAAAGGAAGTATGCTTTAGAGTTGGTTGAACAGGCGGGTGCTTTAGGGGCAAAACCTGCAGCCAGTCCAATGGAACAGAACTTGAAGTTGGCCCACGGTGACTCAGATTTCATTGAAGAAGTGACTAGCTATAGAAGGCTCATAGGAAAGTTGATATATCTCACTATAACGAGACCAGACATTTCGTTTGCAGTACAATAGTTAAGTCAGTTTCTTGATGTGCCTACACAGTTGCACCTTAAAGCTGCGCACAGGTTGGTGAGATATGTGAAAGGAACAGCGGGCCAAGGGTTGTTCTATGCTAGTAGTGGAGCATTGGAGTTAAGAGGATTTACGGATTCAGACTGGGCAGGGTGCGTAGAGACAAGGAAGTCTGTCACAGGTTACTGCATTTTTCTTGGTAATTCACTGGTTTTTTGGAAAGCAAAGAAGCAAGGAACTGTGTCTAAGTCTTCCTCTGAAGCAGAGTATAGGGCCTTAGCAATGGCAACATGTGAAGTGCAGTGGTTGGTATATTTGTTGCAAGATCTGGGTGTTAAACAGCTTAAGCCGGCTAAATTGTTTTGTGACAACAAAAGTGCGATATATACTGTGGAGAATCCTGTGTTTCATGAGAGAACCAAGCATATTGAGATTGATTGCCACATTGTGAGAGAGAAATACCAACAAGGAGTTATACATCTAATGCCAGTCAAGTCTGAATTTCAATTGGCGGATGTCTTTACTAAGGCTTTGGACTCAGTTACATTGCGAAACCTGACTGCTGCCATGGGGGTTTACAATGTGTTCAGCAGATCAGGTTTGAGGGGGGGTGTTACGCACAATGGTGAATTGAAGAATGAGTTGCAGGATCAAGAGGTTAGCATGATCCAAATGGGAGCAGCGTCAACGAAGTCTTGTTCGTTGGATCACAGTGGCAGTTGAAGGTTTGGATGTTCAATTGGTTGATTAGTAGTTAGAGGATCCAGCTGTGGTGTATATGCGAGTCACGTGGTTGCTGTGAAGGTGTTGCGCGTGGTGAGCTTGAGGGGCTAGCAGGTGTTCGCGGGAAGAAGAAAGGGAAAGAGAGTTGGCGGTAGTTGAGTTTAAATAGTGGAAATGACCATTTTGTCCTTTGTGTAATACTTGTTAGGAAAATAAAGAAAGGGGTAGTTTAGTCATTTCAGCGTCTTTCTTCTTCAATTACTGCTGTATAAATTCGTCTGCTGAGCAGACGGTTATTGTGATGAAAATTCAAGGATTCTCTCTAGATTGTTCTTTCCTCTTCATCTTCTTATTCTTACTTTAGTTGAATCATGGATGTGATTGGTTGTTTTCGTGATCAATTTGACAGAACACGCTAATATATATATATATATATATATATATATATATATATATATATATATATATATATATATATATATATATTTATATGTACATACATATATACTTTTTTACCGTCCTTATTTGCTCTTTCCCTTTTTATCTAATAGCACCGAGAATGAGTACCGCTGGATGACTGAATACAATATTAGGTTTCTAGTGTTTCACAATCCTTCGTTCTCGTTTTGTTTTGCGACGCTCTTTTGCCTTAAACTGCTGCTGTCATTTTATGCTTCGTTTGCTATGTTGCAGGCTAATTGTTTTGGTTAGTGTTAATGAGTTTCTCTTTCTATATGTTTTAAAAAAAAGGGGTTCTCTTTCTATATGACATACTATAGGTGCTTTGTCCCATGTCGCAGACTATATGTTTTGTAGACTAACTGAACCGTACATATATCCATTCTTTTATGCTATTATGTGCATACACATATGTTCATAAGCATGTGGAATGCCATCTATGATGTGACCTTGGATTGTTTTACCATGTTAACATCTAGTTGCTTCTGCACTTCTGATTCATGGATCTTTAGTATTGTTACAAGACTTGTGATGATCATACTACTGCTTTACTTTAGTATAACTACCTATAACCTATGTTACAAGTTCTGGCGGAACTTTGTAAAGATAAAATAATTTGTGGAAGCACATGGATATGCAACTTCGGTCACTTAGTAATCATTTTTTTTTACTACAATATCGTTGGTTCTTATTTTATTGTTTAGTTCTTATTGTTATTTTGGTGGCAACTACATGTCATTGGTAGAATTTATTTGGTCATTATATTTTCTTTACTTGTGCAACCTTACTGTTGAGATAATCATGGCCAAGATCATTGAAGTGTTTTCTTGTGACTCCTCCCCGCTTCTATTGTTGCTTATTTCTATCTTATGTTCGAAATATTTATAAAAGAACTAATCTAACCTGAAGTCTAGATTTATTTTGAAAGTAGAAAGTATATGGGATAAACTGTTATCATGCCCAAAGCATGAATCGTTGACATGCTCAAAGCATAAATAGTTGATCAAGGTTGTGAGGATGCGAGAGTAGTGGTTGGCCATGGTATTCACCTATTCGAGGCTTATCTGTATCTCTTGACAGAGAATTTATTCATTCTAACAAATCGTCTAAAAATGTTAAACTGAATGTTTTTCAATCACCTATGAGTGAAGACACAGTAGACTTTGTTATGTTATTGTCCTAAAAGAGACCTTCACAACAATGGCATCACAAAAGGTAATTTTCAAATTTGTATTAAGGCCATGTTTATTTGATTTGTACATATATACATGGAGTATATCATTGCCATTTTTTACACAAATATTTGATATACTTGAAGTATATCAATGTTACTATTTATATTTGAAATACGTGCCATATGAATAATTATCATGCCTGAAGCATGACATGACTAAATAACCGGAACGTCTGAAGCATGAATAGGTGTTATGCCCGAAGCATAAATCGTTGTCATGAACTACGACATTGATTGAAAATTCGAGTACTACGACGTTGATTGAAGGCTCCAGGAGAGCAATCATTTTATCAACGGGTGATACACATATATTGGTTAATGTGGCATCGTTTCTCAACAAGTCGAAAGGAAACTATTGAGTTCCAAAGATATACGCCTTAATGGCGTTCATATTGAACCATGAATGAGGGAAATATGAAATTTTTATACACAATTATTCAAGGCAGAAGCTTGTTAAAGAAAAACTCCCAATTTTTCTATATGGATTGTATTATGCGACTATACATCCAGTCGAATACGATATTGTGTTGAACCAGAAGTTCGATAATCAAAGTTATTTATGACATAATCGACTTGGTCACCCAGATGGAATAATGGTATGTACAATTGTACAACACTCACATGTGTACTCTTTACAGAACCAGAAGATTCTAGAAACTCTTTCATGAACAAAAAGATTATATTATCTCGTGATTTTGTGTATGTTGCTTGTTCATGTGAGTTTGGTTTCAAAAAAGACTAGTAGCTTTTGCCAAGCTTCTTGCTCAGATTATATGATTATCCGAATAAATTTATTAAGTATTGATAATACATGTGAATTTATATCCCAAGCTTTCAATGATTATTGTATGTTTTGAGATTGGCGTTGAGCATTCAGTTGTAAGTGTGCACACTTAAAATGGCCCAGCAGTGTCATTTATTAAACGTTTACAACTGACTGCTAGACGTTTGATTTCAAGGACCAATTTACCCACATGAGCTTGGGGACATACAATTATACATCCATCAGCATTGATTTGGTGAGTTAGTTTTCCTGCCGTCAGGGGGAGAGAAAGTGCTGGTTCCTGAAGAACGGCGTAAAATTACATGGAACGTTCCTTCACTATCTCACCTCAACACACAAATAAATCTATGCGAGCAAGAAGTAAATTGATAACAAAATCCCACGTTTAGGCGATGAATACGTCGATTCGACTTGATGTCTCTGAAGGACATGATAATGGTATACCAAAAACAAGTCTAAAACGTGGACGCCTAGTTGGTGTGTAAGATAAAAGCCCTCGAAAGAGAATGGTACGAATAATACTCCAGAATAGAATACTTAACAAGAGATTAGATGCTCATAACTTGAAAGAGCTATAGAAATAAGAACTGATCAGTCTAAAAAATATCAATAAACAAGTTGCTCCCAAAGAAGCAAGTGAACACAATTTTCAAAACATCTCTTTGAATTATAAGAGAAAATTGGGATAGACAAGTGATCATCATTGATCATGTATTGATTGAGGGATTCCATGTGAAGTTATGAATCAGGATCCTGAACCAATGTTAACTGAAAAGTGCTGACACAGAAATCATTGGCCAAAATAGAAAGATGCAATCCAAACCCCTGAAGAGAAAGTCGCAAAGCATTTTGACCCATAGTCCAAACCCTTGAAGGGAAAGTCGCATTCACAAATTATTTTGACCTACAGTCCAAACCCCTGAAGGGATCAAACATATTGGATACAAATGGGTTTTTGTACGAAAACGCAACGAGAAAAATGAGGTTGTGTGATACACAGCAAGTTTTTCCCAAATACCTAGGCTTGATTATGTTGAAAAATATTCTCCGGTTATTGATGCCATAATATTACGATATCTAATTAGCCTAGCAGTAACTAAAAAACTTGATATGCGGTAAATGGACATGGTTACCGCATACTTATTTGGATCATTAGATAATGATATTTATATGAAAATCCCAGAAAGATTTAAATTTCCCGAATCATATAATCAAAGGACGCATGAGTGATACTCAATCAAAATTACAAAGATCCTTGTATGGATTGAAACAATCTGGCAGAATGTGGTATAACTACCTTATATATGTTGATGATCTAAATCTTGTTGGAACTTCTGAAGAGCTTACTAAAACCTCTAGTTGTATCATGAAAGAGTTTGAGATAAAAAACTTTGAGAAGATCAAATGTTCTCTCGTCCTGCAGATCGAGCCTTGAGTAGTCATAGCGTGGTACGATCGTTAGATATAAAGAAAGACTCATTTCAACCACCAGTATAATTATTAGGTCCTGAAGTACCATATCTTAGTGTTGATGGTGTTTTAAAGTATCTTACAAATTTCGATACCATATATAGCATTTTTAGTGAATTTATTGAGAAAGTAAAGTTCAACACCAACACGAAGACATTGAAATGATGTCAAACATATTTTTATCTTCGTGGAACACCATACGAATGTTTATAAGGAAGGTAGCACCCCAATTAGTTGGTTATACTGATGCTGGTTATCTATCTGACTCGCATAAGGAAAGACCACAGAATGGATATGCTTTGGTGCAATCATATTACGGAGATGAGTAAAACAAATAGTAACAACCATCTCTTCATCATTATTTTGGGGTTGCATGAAGCATGTTCTGAATATATTTTGTTGTGGTCGATGATCCAGCATATCGAAGACGACGAAAACAATGTTTGAGGATAATGGAAGATGTTTTGTTCAAGCTGAAAATGGCTATATCAAAGAGGAATGAAGCATATATCACCAAAGTTCTTCTACACTTATGTCCTCGAGAAGAATGGTGATATTAATATCCAGTAGATACAATTAAGCTAGAATTTTGCTGACTTGTTCACGAAAGCACTACATTTAAAGAGATGGTCTACAACATTGGAATGAATCGACTCAAAGATCTCTTGCCAGCATCAGGGGGAGTGTGATTACTACATGCACACTGTACTCTTTTTCCTTCGTCCAAGTTTTTTATCCCACTGGGTTTGTCTTGCCAAGGTTTTAACGAGGTAGTGTATCACACTTACCAATTATTACGAATATGTACTCCTTTTCCTTCGATCAAGTTTTTATCCCACTGGGTTTTTCTTGGAAAGGTTTTAATGAGGCATATTCTATAAAGTTTGGATATCCAAGGGGGAGCGTTATGGATATATTGGAATCTCAAGGATAAACATGATGTTGATATACATTGTAGAGATAGACATTATATTAGACGTGGATATCCAAAGTACATATATCTTTTGTATACCATGTATACCAGATTAGATGTAGATATCCAAATGGTTTTTCCAAGTTTTCTTCACTCCATGAGTCTTATAAATAGGACCACATAACATATATGAAAGACATACCTTGAGATACAAAGTTCTTTAGTTTCTCTTTTCTCTTCTCTACTATATTCTTGCTTGAGTTTATAATAAGTCTGTGTTACTTGTAACTTTTCACTTACTTAGGATACTAGTTTTCTAGATCTATGATATAAAATTAGTTTAGCATATCTAGTTCCTTTGAACACAACTACAACACCTTATTGCAACAACAACTATAACAGTTTGTTGCAAGAACAACTTGTGCATCATCAACTACTATAATAACTTGTGCAACATTAACTACTACAACACCTACAAGCAAGAGCCCTTGAGCGCTTCTACTTGTTCTATGCAACTTTAAAAAAGCTTTGCCTAAGAAATTTCACCAAATGGGTTTTAAGAGAAGAGGTGAATGAAAATTCCAAAAAAAAAAGTCTATATCACAAGCAAAAGATCAAATATGTCTAGTTCCTCTTATGTTAGACTACAATATTTTGACAATAAATTCATAAAAACAAGAAACAAGAGCTTAATGAGATTCAAACACTTTTGCACTTTGAGAGCTTTTGATATCAATGGAGGATGAAGCTTGAAGAGGATGAAAGTGTGCTAGTGCATCCTCTAAGCTTCTTCAATATATAAAATGTGTGAAACTTGTTTTGCAACCTCTATAGAAGTTTCACACTTCATTAATTTCTTTGGAGAAGTCCAACTTGTCTTCAACCACCCTATTCGATAATTTGATGATTTATACCCATTCTAGAGAACCTTATACCGTTGTACAATAGTCAAGATAATTTTGTGGACTTTGGGGGAAGAGGCACACTCTATTTGGAGAAGTATTGTAGAGAGAAAACACTTTTAAGACGATGTCGACTAGTCTCTAACTTTGAGATAGGTGTATACATGGATGAATCGATGTTCTTCAGGTTGAGAGACCGACATTCGATAGAGTGCTTTCCTTTTTGCACTTTTGACACATCAATCAATCAATGTCACTTTCTTAGAGACTGATGTATACATCGATTGATCATTATATTCTTAGAAATCGATGTTGGATAGTGTATTTCCAAATTTTCACATTCTATACATTAATCAATTGACATCAATTTTGCGAGACCGAAATGTATGTACATTGATCTACGTACAGTATGACGCATGAGATTCATTTTGAGATGTCGATGTACACCAAAACTCTATGATTGACTTGGTAACAATCCTAATGCAATTTTTTATGGATGATGATAGATATGAATGAGTCAAATCCAACAAAGGAATGTATGTTGTAATTTTCTTGACATTCTTCAATCTCCATTTTGGCAAACTATGGGGGTTGAATCTTCAAAGAATTCTATGAAGGCATATTGAGTTTGAGCAAAAACAATTGCTCAAAGGGAGATGGTCAAAAGAAGGCAGCACAAAAATCCTTGGAGCCACGAGGACTACATGAACATGATTGGATTTAGGGCTATTAGTTGTGGAACTCTCATTTCAGAAATGACATTTTTATCAACATTGGACATAGACACAAACAAGACTAGCGTCAGCCAAAAGAAGCAAAAAAAAGATCAATAAACATGCAATAGAAGTTGCACCAACTCGATTATGGGCAACAAACATAGAGAAAAAAATCAACAAGAAGATCAAGTTGGTGAAAGAAAAGATTGTAGGACCTGTATAGCACCAGCAGAAGAGGGGGTTGAATAGTGAGAGTGGAAAATTTGTTTTTTTAAAAAAAACTTTTGGACAAAAGAACTCACTTCTGAAAACAGTTTCTATTTTCAGATCCTGATTTGAAATTATTTAAAAGACCTAGTTTTAGACCTCCGAAAATTATGAAATTTGGTGAGGATGTACTCTCCAATGTTATACAAGACTCACAAAAATTTCAAATTAAAACTCCAAGCCTAACCCCTTGAAAATAGCTTTTTGGTCAGATTGCGTAAATCTACCAGAAACTGTACTCCGATTTGAAAAATTTATTGCTATTAAATGGTAACTCTAAATGGTCTGAAACTTTTATGAAAAGACCCTCAAGATGTGTATTTTAGTGGGTTGAAATTGAAAATTCCTTTGGGAAGTATGTCAACCACGTTGATGTTCTCAACCTTTGCAAATCTGAAAATCAGATTGTACTAGTCTCAGAACTATTAACGTTTGACTGCCTTATACTTATTCAAATGAGGTGAAACTTGTGCCATATGAAAGATAGGACGTGCGGCTATGGTTCTGCAAAATTTTGTGATTTTTGAAAATCATTTGCTATTTTTACCGTGCTAATGAACACGATACAGAAAACTAGAAACTCAAAGTAAAGTGCTGAAAAGTGAGAACACCAGAATTTTATACTGGTTCGGTTAAAACAATCTACTCCAGTCTTCGAGGACACATTTCTCGGTTTTCACTAAATGCAAAAACACCTTACCACAAGTGTGACTGGAGTTGTACACCAACTCCACCCTTTTACAGTCAAACAATCAAACAAACCAATCACAAACACCACCACAAATCGAATGAAGGTTTGATCACACCTTGATCAACCTTTCACAAGAAATGAACATGTATAGGTGGTATAATCAAAGCCTATATAATATGTGGAATATACTAATGATAGGCTTGAGACTAAGAAGAAGAGAAAGAAAGGAAGAAGAAGAGAGTAGTCTAGCTTTTTGCACTTTGTAAGAATATGAATTGTTGCATTGGCTTTGTCTTGCACTATCTTCCTTTTTATCTCCCTTTGGCCGCCCACTAGGGATTTTTTTCATACCTTGAGAATTGTCTTCAATGTCCTTGGAAGATTGCCTTGTGTAGAAGATGACACAATCTTTCTTACTTGGTGCAACATGATTGGAAGGATGGCTTGTCCTTGCCTAGTTGTCATTTGTTGATTGGTTCACCTTGACACCCTTTAAATGAGCTGTAAATTCTTCAAAAAATCTGAAAATATATGCTCAAATTTTAGTTAAATAATTACCATACAATCATACATTAATCCCCTTAAATTTTGGAATAAAATTGAAGACAAAAATGCACTAAAATTCGGCCATAACAAACAACATGTGCTGAAATTTCAGCATATGTTGTATTTTGAATTGTTTCCTTGTGTGTAACCCTCTTCAATGTCACCAATCATGTGTGGCTTATTTTTCACAATTAAAGTTCTAAATAAGCTCCACCTAGGCTCCAACAAAGCTGAAAATGGCATGTGAAATTCTTGCACATGTGCTGAATTTTTTTTGGTAAACTTTGTCAAATAATGCACTATATTCACATATATTGTAAATTGCAATCAGCCTTAATTTGAATTTTCTAGAACACTTTAACATGTCTTGAATGTGTAAAAAGTATCTAGATTCATGTTACATCAATGCCAAAAATGTTCCATGTGTGTATGTTCGTAGAAAACCGAATTTTCGACTTTGGTCGATTACGCGATTTTTCTCTGATTAATTTCAAACTTCTTACACATGTAATATATATTATGTCACACATAACATACATAAAATGAAGTGTATATTCAGATCCAATATCTGAGTAGAAAACGCCCATGTGCAAAAATGAAATTAAGTTTGAATTCTCCACAAATCTAGCCTAAATTGTTGGTTATTTGTGTGTGCCAACATGGTATGACTTTGTGGCTGATTGTAATATGTGAACCACGAAAGTTTTAAGTATTTTTGATGTGTATAAGCTGGCCATATTTATATGGTAAGTACGTGACATGTCGGTGAAGTTTCGGTAGTCACCCGATACAACAATTTTTTGGTTTATAACCTTATAACATGTCGTTATAAATTTGTCATCACCATGAATTATACCATATGATATAAGACTTGAATATACTCATAAATATGAGGTGTACATATTGGTGTGATGTCGATGTACGTTTATAATATATGTGACGTGTCGATGGTATGTCGGAATATACGTATATAGTGCCTTTTAAAAAAATATGGATATATATATATATTAAATATATATATATGGAGTGTGAATTAAAGGGGATGAGGAGACTTTCCATTTCCAATTTGTTACCATATAGCTCTCTCCAAATATGTCCTCATTTAATGAACTATTTAGTTCATTAACTTAAGCACTTCACTTAATGAACTAGTTTAGTTCATTAATTTTGTCACTTGAAAATAGTACAAAAACAAAAAAATGTTTGCCATATGATGTAAGCATTAATGCTTCATGGCTTATTAGTACGGTAATAATATATATAAGCATGTAAAGCTTGTTTATCACATAAGCGTGTCAAGTAACAATTTATTCATGAATTTCGTAAGTGCGTAATATTTAAATCATACATTTGTAAATCACTCAAACCCTTTTTCTCAACAATCTCCCCTTTTGATGATTTGCAAAATAACAGTGTCCATGATTTAAATGTGATCGCTCCCCCTACAATTATGCACACATTTCAAATTTGAATTTCATATTCATATTGCGCTCCCCCTTAAATCATGCTTCTTTCTCCTCCTTAAATCATACTTTTCTCTCTCCCTTTATTTTGTAAATATCATCAAAAATACAACTAACAACAAAAAAGAAAGATCAATTTATACCAACAGAAATCATGCATTTTTACTGCGTCCTTAAAGGTTATTGATTCAACCATTTGAAAATGTACCTTTTGGTACCCAAACTTGGGTGGACTTTCTTTATCTTTCAAAAGGTGAAAAGAGAGATGAAGAAGCAATATAATAAGTGTTAGTGGCATTTCTATTTGGCCTATAACAAACATTGTCATAATAAGCATAATGCGATTTTCGATGTGGATATGTATTTCGGTTTGTATGAATAGTTTGTGATCTAGATGCATTAGTGTGATATGAATGTCGCTTATACATCAATGGTTTCCTTTCATGTCTATATGTTACATGATTATACTTTGTGTGTGATGAAAAAGAAGGAATACGATGAGATATAATGGGTTGTGCACTAGACATCTTCTCAGGCTGCATAGGTTCATGCAGTTTCTTAGATGAAGATAGAATAAAATTTGTCGACTTGTTTTGTACATTATTATCTTCAACATATCCTAATCCGGTTTTATCGCTTTCATGCTTTTGTGAGGAAATGAGATGATCTAGCATGGTCGTACCCGAATCGAATTGTTTTACAATATTTTTTAAATCCGCGTTTCTTGATTTCAAATTTGAAATCTCGGCTTTCATCTCAGTGTTCTTGTATTTTAAGGAGTAAATCTCAGATTTTAATAAATTTATCATGCAAGACGACTCTTCTTTTGAATCGTTTAATTGAGATACAAGATTTGTGTTAGAGTATTCTAACAATTTTTTGTCTTCAATTAAGCGTTTCTTTTCTTTTGCAAGAGTCATAGTAAACTTATGTAATTCAAGATATTGAACGTATAAATCATGATATGATGGTTCAGAATCGGAATCAGAATCAAAATTTACCTCATTATCAAAAGGTGGAGGCCTTTGGCTTGACATACCTTCTTGTTCGGTTTTCTGGCTAGTGGATGCTATCTCAAAAAGATTGTTATATCTTCTAGTCGTGAGTGTTCCTGTACTCTGATACCACTTGTAGGACCTGTACAACACCACTAGAAGGAGGAGTTGAATAGTGAGTGCGGAAAATTTGTTTTTTTTTAAAAAAACATTTGGACCAAAGAACTCACTTCTGAAAACAGTTTCTGTTCTTGATTTGAATTATTCATAAGACCTAGGCTTAGACCTCCAAAAATTATGAAATTTGGTGAGGATGTACTCTCAGATGTTATGAGAGACTCACGCAAATTTCAAATTAAAAATCCAAGCCTAACCCCTTGAAAATATGTTTTTGGTCAGATTGCGCAAATCTGCCAGAAACTGTACTTCGATTTGAATAATTTATTCCTATGAAATGGTAACTTTAAATGGTATGAAAATTTTATGACAAGACCCTCAAGATGTTTATTTTAGTGGGTTGAAACAGTTTTTGAGAATTCCTTTAGGAAGTATGTCAACCACGTTGATATTCTCAACCTTTGCAAATCTGCTATTAGCGTTTAACTGGCTTATACTTATCCGAATGAGGTGAACTTGTGCCAAATGAAAGCTAGGACGTGTAGCTATATTTATGCAAAATTTTGTGATTTTTGAAAATCTTTTGCTATTTTTACCGTTCTAATGAAAACAATACAAAAATCTGGAAACTCAAAGTAAAGTGCTGAAAAGTAAGAACACCAAGCATTTTATACTAGTTCGGTTAAAACAATTTGCTCTAGTCCTCGAGGACACCTTCCTCGGTTTTCAGTAAACACAAAGACACCTTACCAAAAGGGTAACTGGAGTTGTACACCAACTCTACCCTTTTACAGTCAAACAATCAAACAAACCCATCACGAACACCTTCACCGATCGAATGAAGGTTTGATCACACCTTGATCAACCTTTCACAAGAAATGAACGTGTATAGGTGGTATAATAAAAGCCTATATAATATGTGAAATATACGAATCATAGGCTTGAGACTAAGAAAAAGAGAAAGAAACGAAGAAAAAGAAAGTAGTCTAGGTTTTTGCACTTTGTAAGAATATGAATTGTTGCATTGGCTATTGTCTTGCACTATCTTCATTTTTATCTCCCTTTGGCCGCCCCATAGGGCTTTCTTCCTACCTTGATAATTGTCTTTAATGCCCTCCGAATATTTTCTTATGTAGAAGATGATACAATCTTGCCTACTTGGTGCAATATGATTGGAAGGATGACTTGTCCTTGCCTAGTTGTCATTTGTTGATTGGTCCACCTTGACACCCTTTAAATGAGCTGTAAATTCTTCAAAAAATCTGAAAACAGATGCTCCAATTCTAGTAAAATAATTACCATACAATCACACATTAATTCCCTTCAATTTTAGAACAAAATTGAAGACAAAAATGCACTAAAATTCTGCCATAACAAACAACATGTGCTGAAATTTCAGCATGTGTTGTATTTTGAATTGTTTCTTTATGTGTTGCCCTCTTCAATGGCAGCAATAATGTGTGGCTTATTTTTTACCAATTAAAGTTCCAAATAAGCTCCACCTAGGCTCTAAGAATGCTGAAAATGGCATGTAAAATTCCTGCACATGTGCTGTATTTTCTTTTGGTAAACTTTGTCAAATAATGCATAATATTCACACATATATGGTAAATTACAATCATCCTTAACTTGAATTTTCTAGAAAACTTTAACATATCTTGAATGTGTAAAAAGTGTCTAGATTCATGTTACATCAATGCCAAAAACGTTCCATGCGTGTATGTTCGTAGAAAACCGAATTTTTGACTTTTATCGATTATGCGTTTTTTCTTCGATTAATTAGAAATTTATGACACATGTAATATATATTATGTCACATATAATATACATAAAATGAAGTGTATATTCAGCTCCAATAGCTGAGTAGAAAACGCCCATGTGAAAAAATGAAATTAAGTTTGAATTCTCAACAAATCTAGCCTAAATTGTGGGTGATTTGCGTGTGCCGACATGGTATGACTTTGTGGCTAATTGTAACAAGTGACCCACGAAATTTGTAAGTATTTTTGACGTATATAAGCTGGCCATCTTTGTCATGTCTGAAATACACTCTAGAGGGGGATGAATAGAGTGTTTGACACTTTTACGGAATTTTCTTGTTTGGCTCAACTCAAAAAAGATTCAAAGTCAAAGCACTAATGGGAGATGAGAAGCAATGAATGTGTACACCTAATATAGAGTGGTTCGAATCGTAAATGATTCTACTCTACTACCACTTTGTTTCCAAAGTAGATTTTCAACAACTACTCTTCTTATTAAAGATAATAAGAACAACCACAGCAACACTTACACTAACACCTTAGTGTAAGCAACAACAACAACAACTTCTTGCACAAAACACACTTGTGCAACTACAGCAACTACAGCTTTAGCAAGACCAACTTCCTGCTACCTCACAACTTCAACAAAGTTCCCTCAAGAACTTTCTCACAGTGGGTTGAAGGAATATAGTAAGGTTCACACTTTCTCACTAGTCTAAGCACAAGCAAGAGATCAAATATTTATGGTTCCTCTTGTGCTAGACTCTCTATCTCTCAATTTACAACAATGAAGAGCAAAGAAAAGCTTAACAAGCTTTAAGCAATTTTACAAATGTGAGAGAACTATACAACAATGGATAATGAAGCTAAATGATGTTGAAGTGTGTTTTTGCCTCATCCATGCCTCTTCCTTTTATTGATGAAATTCACCACGTTTTTGAGCTCTCCACCATGTCTTGAACTACTCCAAATGTCAAGATAATGCCCAAATAGTCTTTACCCACCCTATGGAGTGATTTGATCCTCAATAGCAAACCTAGGATTGCTTAGACATGGATATAATAGTCAAGGAAGCATGTAATATGTTGGGTTAAAGTCTACAAGAAATTTGAGCAAGATTGGACAGAGAAAATACCATGAATCTTCCTTGGATTTTGTTCCAAGGTTCAAAAAATTTTGAATTCTTGGGGACATCGATCAATTGAAGTGCCTGGGGTGAGAGATCGATGTCCTCCAGAAACTTTGCAGTTTTTGAAACTGCCGACATCGATCGATCGAAGTCCCCCTGGGAGAGATTGATGTCACTTCGATCGATTGATGTCCTCTGGACTGAGAGATTGATGTTGGACAGAAAGTATTCTGCCTGACATCGATTGATCGAAGTCTCCCTGAGGAGAGACTGAAGTGACATCAATCGATCGATGTCCCTGGGTTGAGAGATCGATGTTGGACAGAAAGCTTACTGAGTGACATCGATTGATCGATGTCAGAGGCTGATGTGACATTGATCGATCGATGTCTAGCCTGAGAGATCGATGTTGGACTATGAGTTCCAATCTCAACCATTTTTGACATAGTGTGATTTTCTCATCTTGCATCAAGTCTCAAACATAAATTTAACTTATTTAAAACATCTTTTCATCATCAAAAAAATTTATAACTTAATAATCTTCCCCTTTTTTATGATTTCAAAACCATGATTTAAAAGATGTTTTTACTTGATATATTTACATCTAAATTTGATATTTTACAACTCCTTCTTAGTTCATGCTCCTCATATGAACACATCAAAAAATTCCCCCTCATCATGTAATTTATCCAAAATCAATAAATATGATATCAATGCTCCCCCTCAACCCATGCACCAAAATTTCATCTTTTTATCTTTTCAATATGTAAGATGGCATACCAAGGTAACCAAGACTATCAATCATTTTACATATGCATATGCCATGTTAAGCCAAATCCAACTTCTCAAACTAAGCTATGTTATGCAAAGCACCAAGACTTTAAGCTCTCAACAAACCATGCCACAATATCATATTAACTTAAGACAATAGAACAACTATGCCCAACCATGCCATGCCAAAAACATGCCAAACCATACCCAACCAAAACTATACCAACATAGACACCATCAACACCAACATACAAAACATATCAAGAACATAAACCATCAACATCAATACCAACTTAAACATATCATAAACACACCATAAACCATCAAGATCAATACCTCAAGATCAATACCAACTTCTCCCTCTTTTCGAAAACATCAAAATAAGAAACACGAAAATAAAGAAGTGAAACATCATTAAATAAGAAGTTCATGAGATACAAGAGTAATCTCAACTTCTAAGATATGCCTAAAGCTACGGGGAAAATGGGAATCAAATAGCAACTACTCTTCATTGGAGAGAAACAGAAACCGGAGAGAGCCGTCTTGAGCTTGGTCTTCAACTTTTGATATTTCGTTTTTTGAACGTTCAGCTCCATTTGCAGTGCCGTGACTTGATTGTCAACCTTCGTTTCTACCATTTTGATACGATCCTGAAGATTCTTAAATTCTTTTTGGAGATCATCAATGTGTACTGCTTCCGTGGTCAAGTCCTCCCCCTATTGACCAAGTGTATGACGGATGTCATCAATTTCAGCTGTCGCATTGAATTCTTCTTCTGAGTCACTAGCTTCTTCCATTGGGGCTTTTCCTTTGTCCTTGTGGGAAGTGGAGGTTGGTTGTGGGGGCGGTTGTGGTGAAGGTTGAGAAGAGGGTTCTGTGGGAGATTCAGTGGGAGATGGTGGAGGAATGAGTTCTTCAGGTTCATCCTCTTCTTGTTCTTGTTGTCCACCCCGTTTTTATGCCTCTTTCTGGGACTTGTGGATTTGTTGGATATTTGCCTTTGTATAGTAGTCCGTGTTGGTTATTTGATCCGTGTATTCATCATTTAACTCTACATTTGCTGTCTTTAGTAATCTATAGATGAAATTGCTATATGGAAGCGCTTTGGATTTCTTTGTGACTGCTTCCATCATATTGGCAAATACTATCCCCCCAAAGTTCACACCCTCCTTCATAGCAATGAGATATGCAATATAAAAATCTAAATTGCTCGGCAGTTTAGCTGATTTACCATTGACACAAAAAGTGACAATGGCGAGCAACACCCTATACACCAAAGGCATGTCATTTGTATTCTTTGTAGGGTGAAATCCAAGAAACTTTTTTACCTCATCCTTAGAAATTTGGTACTTATAGGTATCCCACCTCCAAGGGTCAAAGTCTTCCTAACCCTCATCCGGAACTTCAAGCATTTCATTGATGGTTTTAGAGGTAAACATCAACAACTATCCCTCTATTATAGTATTCAAAGCATAAGGCACCCCATGTCTATAATTTACCCACATATTGCCATAAAACATTCTAGTGTATCGGACAGACATGTTGGTCATTTGTGAGACCTCCCAAACAGGTCTAGATTTTTGAACATCAAACCAATCAATAATTGGTTTTAATTCCTCATTGCTCAAAATGTCCTCAATTTTGAGCAATTTTAATGGTATTGTAGACCTCTTCTTTTGCTCCTATTCAATAAACAGTAATTGGGCTCTAAGGGAAATGTAGGCAAATTTACCTGTGCCTGTAGGTTCCTTCAAGGCATTTGAGTATTCTCCGGATTTGAGCCATGGAAAATTATTAAGAGTGTGTCTCGCCCTTGTCTCACTCAACATGGCCTCATGAGAGGAAGTGGCCCTTTTTCTCATCCCTTGCCTCCTAGACCCTGTAGGCACTTGAGGATGTGATTGTTATGGTTCAATTTCTTCTTCCTCAGAGGTTCTTTGTCTTTTGGCAGGCTTTTTCATCCTTGGTGCCATTTGAAGTTAGGTTTCGGATTTTGTAGAAATTAGAGATGGAAATGAGAGGTTTGATGCAAGGAGTGATTGATTTGAAGAAGAAAAGTGAATTTATCCAGGAGTTTGTAGTTTAGAGGGATGGGGGTTTCGAATCTGAGAGAGAAGAGATTAGGGATTTTTGTTTGGAAGAGAGAAAAAGTGAAGAAGAGGAAAGGGGTCGCAGCTTTTAATTGCATGTCCCGCTGACATCGATCGATCGATGTCCTAGACATAGACCGATCGATGTCTTGTTTTATATCAGTCTCTCAGACTGCCACATTGATCGATCGATGTCTTCTGAAATCAGCCTTTTTGACTATTTTTACCCTCTAACCAATGTTTATCATACCTAATCTTGCTCTAATGGATTCGAATGTCTCGGTGGGAAGGGATTTAGTAAAGATATCTACTAGTTGGTCATTTGTTGGAACAAATTCAACGACTACCAATCCTTTTTTAATGCAATCTCTTATGAAGTGATGCCTCATTTCAATATGTTTGGTTCTACTATGGTGAACCGGGTTTTGTGCTATACTTATGGCGATGTGTTGTCACATAAGATGGGGACTTTATCAAACTTAACATTGTAATCATTTAATGTGTTGATCATCCAAAGCAGTTGTGCACAACACGAAGCGGCCGATACATATTCGGATTCTGCCATTGAAAGTGACACACTATTTTGTTTCTTGGAGAACCAAGAGACTAAGCAGTCTCAAAAGAATTGACATGTTCCGGAGGTGCTTTTTCTATCAATTAGATTTGCGACATAGTCGGAGTCACTATACTCTCTTAAATCAAAACACTCATTTTTGGGATAAAACAACCCAAAGTTCAAAGTTCCTTTCAAATACCTAAAGATACGTTTAATGGCAACTAGATGTGATTCCTTAGGCATACTTTGAAATCTAGCACATAAACACACAACATGCAAAATATCCGGTCTACTAGCGGTCAAATAAAGTAAACTACCAATCATACCCCTATATTTGGTTACCTCAACCGGCTTTCCTTTTTCGTCTTTGTCAAGCTTTGTACTTGTGCTCATTGGAGTGCTTACACTTCTTCCATCCTCAAGCTTGCATTTCTTGAGTAAATCCTTTGTATACTTTGTTTGACATATGTACACTCCATCTTGAGTTTGCTTGATTTGAAGACCAAAAAAGTAGTTGAGTTCACCCATCATGCTCATCTCAAATTCTCCTTCCATTAATTTAGCAAAATGCTCACAAAGAGAATCATTAGTAGCACCAAATATAATATCATCCACATAAATTTGAACAAGCAATTGATGGTTTCCTTGTTCTTTAATAAAAAGAGTAGTGTCGACTTTTCCCTTGAAAACTCATTTTCAAGAAGGAAGTTACTTAATCTATCATACCATGCCCTAGGAGCTTGTTTAAGTCCATAAAGGGCCTTTTTGAGTTTAAATACATGATTTGGATAATCATGATTTTCAAACCCCAGAGACTGAGCTACATACACCTCTTCTTGAATTATTCCATTCAAGAATGCGGATTTCACATCCATTTGACATAGTTTGAAATCCTTATAGCATGCATATGCTAATAACATCCTAATAGCTTCTAACCGAGCTACGGGGGCAAAGGTCTCATCATAGTCTATGCCTTCCTCTTGTTTATATCCTTGAGCTACTAACCTAGCTTTGTTTCTAGTGATGTTTCCTTTATCATCTATCTTTTTTCTAAATACACATTTAGTGCCTGTTACGGGATGATCACTAGGTCTAGCAACTAATTCCCAAACATCGCTCCTTTCAAATTAATTTAGTTCTTCTTGCATGGCTAATACCCAATCTTCATCATTTATTGCCTCCCTTAAATTTTTAGGCTCAACTTGTGAAATGAAGGCATTTTCATTGAATTTCCTCCTAGTCATTATGCCTTGACTAGTTTCAACTAATATTAACTCTTTAGGTGATTTTTCCTATACTTATATGAATCCGGTAAATTTGAGGTATCTCCTCCTACTTCTTCATCTTGAACCTTAGGTTCAAGAGGATCAATTCTAAGGTCAATGACAATATTACCTTTTGGATTATCAAATTTCTCTATATGACTTACTTCAATTATTTCATCATCATCATCATTCGTATTTGGTTCATCCTCAATGAGTTCACTAAACTTGACATGAATTGATTCTTCAACTTTCATGCTTCTTTTATTATATACCCTAAATGATTTGCTATTTTGAGCATATCACATAAAGATTCCTTCATCCGCTTTGAAATCGAGTTTATCCAAGTTATCTTTGATGTTAAGTATAAAACACTTACATTCAAATACCTTGAAATAACCAATACTTGGTACTCTACCTTTCCAAAGCTCATAAGGAGTCTTTTTAAGCGATTGTCTCAAATAAACTCTATTGATCACATGACAAGCGGTGTTCACCTCTTCGGCCAAAAAAATACTTGGGTAGCTCAAATTCATTTAGCATGGCTCTACTCATTTCTTGAAGTGTTCTATTTTTTCTTTCCGCAACACCATTTTGTTGAGGAGTTCTTGGAGTCGAGAAATTGTGTCCATACCCTTTGGATACACAAAATTCTCAAAATTCTCCATCAAACTCATCACCTCTATCACTTCTAATTTCCTTAATTGTGTCTTCTTTTTGACTTTCTAGCCTCCTACTGTAGCGCCCCGCACCCCGACCTAGCCGGATATGGTGCACCTGCCGTACTTCACTACGGAGAGTACCAGGCGTCAATCCATAACATGTCGTAGTCCATAACAAAATATATGGACCTTCATGCTTACACATCAACAGGTAAGCAAAAACCGAGGTAGAATAAAAACTTTTAAATAAAACAGTCTAAGCATCCGACATAAGTCTTACAACCATGTTCGCGAAATAAGGAAATCCGAAAATCAATGTTCCTAACATAGTTTCATAAAAAGTCCATCAAACATGACCATCATAACAAAAATCCGTAAGTCGTCCTCTGCTCGCCGTTCTATGGATAAGGAACCCTAGGTTCATCCTCTATCCACTCAACCCTGTTTCCTGTAGGATCTGGAAGGAGAAAAAAGGGGTGAGTGACAACGTCACCAGCAAGTAAACCATAAATAATCATGAATTAAATGGAAAGTGCACACCAGAACCAAACCTCAAAAAGTTTGGATTTGCCACATACCTAACTTTCACTTCATCATTCGTAAGGACATATGATCATAACTTAAGAGATCAGAAATCTTATTAGATCCTAACTTCAGAAATATCAAAACATATCATCATAGCCTAAGTGATAGTACATCAATTATTCAACTAGCCATACAAAATTGCCGTATGTATGCGTATGCATATGCGATGTGTCATGATGAAAATGAGAACAAGATCTTTCATTATTTCTTTCAAAATATCATCGTAAATAAAGTGAGAGGAGTGAGTATTCAGATCTATTATATCCGGATCTGAGGCGGTCATAACATCCTCTTCAGATCTATTATGTCCGGATCTGAAACGGTCATATCATCCATCATCGTCATCAGGTCTATTCTCTCTGGGCCTGTATGGTCATAAATCATCATTATCAGGTATATTCTCTCCAGGCCTGAACGGTCATAAATCATCATTATCAGGTCTATTCTCTCCGGGCCTGTATGGTCATAATCATCAACAGATCAATTAACCCCGAATCTGGAGCGGGTTATGCTGGCCAGAATTAATTGGTACCAATGGAAATCGTTCTTTTCAAAACTGAAATCTTTTCTTTGAAAGCGCTTTTTCATCGTTCTTTGTCATAATATCGGTATCATAAATCATGCAAAGGATGATGATGTAATGCATGACGTGCAACATGGAACTCATGGCTAGATGCAACACATAATACTCGTCATGCCTTATTTCATAAGCTGGAAAAATTTCCAGAATTTAACGTTTTGTTCATGCGTCCTCAAACCTGATAATTTCGGCCCATTTTCATGATCTCATGACATACGTGAGAATAATGGAGTCTTATTTACATGGCGTAAAAATTTCATCAAGTTTCAGGACTTAAAGAACACTCAAATCATTAAATTACCAAAACAGGGCACGACTGGATTTAGTTGCGCAGTGCCCAGCTTTTACCTTGCTTTAAAGCCCAAAACTTATTTATTTTGGGTCAATACCCAAACACCATAATGGACAAACCAAGAAGTGATATTGATAAGCCCAATAACATATATGAGCCCAAATTTGAAATAATAAGGACTCAAAACATCATGCCATAATTTTGTTCTGTTTCCAGTTTTATATCGTTAACTTCAACTCAGTTATTAACCTTTAAAATGGTGATCCCAGGCTAATTTATTTACATGGACATGTTCTCCTATGTCTTAAGGGATTGCCATAAAAATTTTAGAGCAATCCGATAAGTCTAAGGTGGTCATCTAATTATTTTTCTAAAGATAGGTACGTGCAGAACCTGGAATGACCAGCCTTCACTAACAATTTTATAATAAATAAACCACAATTCCTTTTTCAAAAATTCCAACTAAAGAATTTAATAAACACATAATGCTAGCATCCTACCAATTATTAGCCCATTTTCACGTTTTTAATGTCCATTTTCGAGTCTTACAAAACGTCACATGAATCTGGCATGTTCCAGTAATTTTTCCTGTTTGTCACTTTCTTGCTAAATGTATACCAACTACACTTTATCCTTCTAAAATAGCTTACTAATCATCAAATACACTTTTTAACATAAACATTACTGGTTCTAGTAAATTCTAAAAGCCACATACGACCACTTCAATAACGGTTTTGAAGATAACACATAACACAATTTGACATTGCACATTTTGTACATCATAAAGTCTATTTTGGAAAAATTTACTTAGGCGCTACCTAACCCCCCCAAACAGTCCGTCTTTATATATGAAAAGGCGCTACATTTCATTTTCCTAATGAACACAACACCTCTAAGCAATGGAACATTCAAACATACAATTTCCATATATCTTTCACCTCCCAATACATATTCTTTCACTTGAAATATTGTTCAACCACATCTCCTTTCTCCACCGTCCCATTTTCATGGTGAGAAAGAAAAACTTTACCCCATTTATTATAGATATGCAACATATTCATATCCAAAGGAAGCAAAGAACTTATCTTTGGAGGAATTTCACACATGCAAGTCACCTTGCTCAAGAATCCAAAACTTTTATGCTTCAAGATTAATATTGTAGATAAAAGGGGGTCTGAGTGATTTCAAAATATGTGATTTAAATGAATGACATAAAACGTGCATGATATAAACAAACGTGTGCATGATATTGCTTATTACTTGCCTTATTTAGCTCATATATAATGTTGCCGTACTAACGAGCCATGAAGCGTTAAAGCTTACATCATATGGCAAACATTTATTGTGTTTATACTATTTTCAGGTGCCACCATTAATGAACTAAACTAGTTCATTAAGTGAAATACTTAGTTAATTACACTAAGTAGTTCATTAAAGGAAGCTACATTTGGACAAGGCACAAAGGCAACAAGGCTAAGGAAGGAAAGTTTTCTTCTCCTCCCCTCATTAATATATACGCCATACATATATATATATATAAATATATTTTCAGATTTTTTTAAAAGGCACATGCACATGTATTCCAACGTACTACCGACATGTTATATATTTTACGTACGTTAACATCACACCACTATACTTAACTCATATTTATGAGTATATTCAGGTCTTATATTATGTGATATAAGTCATGGTGATGACAAATTAAATACGACACGTTAAAAGGTTCTAAACCAAAAATTGTCGTATCGGGGGAATATCGAAACTTCGCCAACATGTCACGTACGTGCCATAAATAGATGGCCAGCCCCTACACTCCAAAAATGCTCAAAACTTTCGTGGCTATGATGGAAATTCAAGCCATAAAATCATTCCATGTTGGCAAACACAAATCACCCCACATTAAGGCCAAAATGTGAAGATTCCAATTTTAATTTTGTCACATGTTAATGACGCCACTTTAGACCAGCCAAGTGCTGAGATTTAAAGTATATATTATATATATTATGTGTAACATAATATATATAACATGTGCACAAAGTTGGAATTTAATTAGAGAAAAATTGGGCAATCGATAAATATCAAAAATTCGATTTTCTGCGTACACAATGCATGGAACATTTTTGGCACATCATACGACACGTATCTAGACACTTTTTACATATGCCATACATCTTAAAGTGTTCTAGAAAATTAAATTAAGGGCTGATTGGAATATAACATGTGTGTATTTTAAATGTGCACTATTTTACAAAGTTAGCCAAAATAAAATTCAGCACATGCATATACACTTGTACACGCCACCTACAGCTGAGATGGAGCATATGTGGAGCCTTGTTGGAATATTTATTGGTCAAGAATCAATCATACAAAGTTGGTGATTTAAAGAAAGAAGCTACGAATGGTAAGGTTTCAAACTTTGTCTCATTTTAAACACATGCTGAAAATTTCAGCATTTGTAAGTATAGCTGGCCTATTTTTTCAGTTAAAAAGCATATATTTTGTGTCTTGAATTATGTGGATGATTGGAAGAAGAAATGGAAGAAATTTGAATAAAATACAAAGCCATAAATTGTGATATCTTCAATATCACACATGCTGAAATTTTTCAGCCAGTGTAGGATGTATCTTGGCCGTTTTTATGACCATGTGGGAGTCCAAAATTTCATTTCCAATTTGATAAGGATATTTGCTATCAATTGATGATTTATTTCAAAAAGAAAATTCAATGAAAAATGGAAGTTATTTGAATTATCTCACTAAGTAACACATGCTGAAATTTCAGCATGTTAACTTCATAATGGCCGATTTTTGTACCTATTTTGTGGAGAAATTATCTTGCTTAATTTATGTGACAATCTTGTGTATTATGGAAATTATTCTATGTTGATTTTGGCACATGTTTTGAGTGATATATTCAGATTTTTCCAAGTCATCAATGATGACAACATCCAACCTATCATGAAGTGCCAAGTAAGCAAAGCTTAAATGATCATCCAATGACAAGGTGACAAGTAAGCAAGACCATGTCATAATGATGTCTTACATTCTCCCAAGGACTTAGAAGATAATTTTCAAGAGGGGGAGAACACCTAGGGGGGACGGCCATATGAGCATAAAAGGAAAGAAGATGAGCAAAAACAAGACAAGCACAAGCATTGCAAAATCAAGTGATCAAAACGCCTAGCCTCTCTTCTTTTACACTCTCTTTCTTTCTTTCTTCTTGAAAGCCTATTGTATTCATATTTTCAATCTTGAATAGGCTTGTTATAGACCACCACATATTCTATATCTTTGTAAAAGATTGATCAAGGTGTGATCAATCTTCATTCTTGCAAGGTGGTGGTGTTCGTGCGAATTGTATTCATCGTACAAGGTTTGTAAAGGGTTGGAGTTAGTGTGTAACTCTATCAACCCTGTGGTAAGGTGTATTGCGTGTGTGTGACTAGTGTGAACCAAGGAAGGTGTTCCTTGAAGACTAGAGTAGGTTGTTTATAACCGAACCAGTATAAAATTCTCCGTGCCATTTACTTTCAGCATTTATTTTCTGTTACTGCACAGCTTACGCTTTTTGTTTGTGTTCGTAAAAATAGTAAACGACTTTCAAAAATCACGAAAATTTCCAGAAACATACCCACACGTCTTAGGGTTAATTTGGAAAAGGTTTCAACCGTTTTGGATAAGGATAAGTCGATCAAACATCAAACGTTCTGAGACTAGTGCAGTCTGATTTTCAGACTTGCAAAGGTTGAGACTTTGATAGTAATTGACCAACCTCCCAAAAGAATTTTGCAAAACTGTTTCAACCCACTTAAATATAGTATATAATGAGTTAGTGATTAAAATTTCATAGTATTTGGACTTACACACAAATAGGAATAAATTTTTCAAAACCGTCTACCGTTTCTGGCAGATTCGCGCAATCTGATCACCAACGGTTTTTGAATGGGTTAAAGGTTGAATTTAAATTTGAAATTTTTAAGGGACCATCATAATATCTGAGGCTAAGGTCTCTCAAAATTTCAGAATTTTTGGATACCTATTACCTGGTTTTAAAAACGTTTTAAAACTGGTCCTGAAAACAGAATCTGTTTTTAGAAGTTGAGTTGTTTAGTTTTAAACAAATTTTAAATACCACACTTTCCGCACCACCTATTCAACCCCCCTTCTAGTGGTGCCTTGCAGATCCTAGAAGTGGTATCAGAGCGCAAGAACACTCACTACAAAGGATCCAATGATTCAGTGAGATAGCAACCACAAATCTCAAAACCGAGCAAGAAGGTATGTCAAGCCAATGGCCTCCTCTTTTTGACGGTGAGTCATTTATTCAGTGGAAACTTAGAATGGGTTTGAGTGATTTCAAAATAAAGAAATTTGAATACATATATATATATATATAAACGATGGATATATATATATATATACACACAAGTGTACATGTATGCATGATAACTTGCCTTATTTAGCTTATATATTATGTTGCTGTACTAACGAGCCATGAAGCCTTAAAGCTTACATCATATGGCGAACATTTGTTGAGTTTATACTATTTTCAGGTGCCACAATTAATGAACTAAAGTAGTTCATTAAGTGAAGTACTTAGTTTAATAAACTAAGTAGTTCATTAAAGGAAGATGCATTTGGAAAAGACATGAAGGCAACATAGCTATGGAAGGAAAGTTCTCTCCTCCTCCCCACATCATTTCACACGTTTTTAATACATAATATATATATATATTTTCGGATTTTTTAAAAAGGCACATACACACTTGTTCCAACGTACTATCGACACGTTATATATCTTACGAACGTACGTTTACGTCACACCACTATACTTAACTCATATTTATGAGTATATTCAGATCTTATATCATATGATATAAGATATGGTGATGACAAATTAAATACGACACGATAAAAGGTTCTAAACCGAAATTTGTCGTATCGGGCGATACCGAAACTTGGCCAACGTGTCACGTACTTGCCATAAATAAATGGCCAGCCCATATACATCAAAATTCATTAAAACTTTCGTGCCATACACTGTATATTGAGACAAAAATACTTTCCATGTTGGCACACACAAATCATCCCACATTTAGGCCAAAATGTGAAGATTCCAATTTTATTTTTGTCACATGTTTATGGTACCACTTTAAATCAGCCAAGTGCTGAAAATTAAAGTATATATTATATATATTATGTATAACATAATATATATAGCATGTGCAAAAGTTGGAATTTAAATTAGAGAAAAATCGGGTAATCGATAAATATCGAAAATTCGGTTTTCTACGCACTTGACATGGAACGTTTTTCTTGAACATGATGTGGCACGTATCTAGACACTTTTTACATATAATATACATCTTAAAGTGTTCTAGAAAATTAAATTAAGGGCTGATTGGAATATAACATGTGTGTATTATTAAATGTGCACTATTTTTCAAAGTTAGCAAAAATAAATTTCAGCACATGTATATACACTTTCAAAACGTCACCCAAGCTGATGTGGAAGCACATGTGGAGCCTTGTTGGCATGTTGATTGGTCAAGAATCAATCATACAATGTTGATGAATCAAAGAGAGAAGCTACAAAAGGTAAGTTTTCAACATACACCTCTCTTATGTCACATGCTGAAAATTTCAGCATGTCACACTAGCCATGGCCGATTTGCTTCATCATTAAGGAATATATTTTGTTAATTTTGCATTAAGGAATAAATCAAATGATTTATGGAAATGTTTTGAATACTTTATGGAATAAAGGAAGTGATATTTTTGAATATCACACATGCTGAAAAATTCAGCATGTGTGTAGTGTATATGGCCGAAATATAGGCCACATGGTTGTGAAGTTTTATTCTATGCATGATGAGAATATTGTATACTTAATGTTGATTGAATTCTTAAATTAAAACAATGCAAAATAGGCAACATTTTGAAGAAAGAGTGGATGTTACACATGCTGAAATTTCAACATGTGCAAGACATGTTTGTGACCGTATGTGACATCCTTTTGGTGTCCAAATTCATTCTCAAACTTGTAGCAAGACTTGCCCTAAATATTGGTTGTATTTTTATGGAAGAAATTCAAAGAAAAATGGAAGAAATATTGATTTAATCTCACATGGTAAATGCTGAAAATTTCAGCATTAACATGTTGATATGGCCGAATTTTTTGAGATGGAAAGAGAGAGATTTGTGTGTCTCAAACTTTATGACATATTGTGACTATTTTGGCATGATTTGATAATTGATTATTTGGCATATATTTAGTGTTTTTTTCAAAATATCCATGTCATCAAATGATGACAACAATGAGCCAATCAAAAGGTGCCAAGTAAGCAATGACTAAATGATGGTCCAATGGAGTGATGCCAAGTAAGCAAAATGTTGTCACCATGATGTCTCACATCCTCTCAAGCACTTAAAAGGAAATTTTCAAGATGGGGAGACTACCCTAGGGGGACGGCTGGACTTGATTAAAAAGAGAAGAGAAGAACAAACAAAAGCAACACCAAGAATCATATTCAAAAGTGATCAAAGTGCAAAAGCTTTCTTCTCCTACACCTTCTTTCTTTCTTCTCTTGTAATAAGCCTATTGTATTTGATTTCTTTCATCCTTGAATAGGCTTCATAGAAACCACCATTCATATATCTTTGTACAAGATTGATCAAGGTGTGATCAATCTTCATTCTTACAAGGTGGTGGTGTTCGTGTGAATTGTACTCACAATACAAGGTTTGTAAAGGGTTGGAGTTAGGTGTAACTCTATCAACCCTGTGGTAAGGTGTGGTGTGTGTGTGAATAGTGTGAACCAAGGAAGGTGTTCCTTGAAGACTGGAGTAGGTTGTTTATAACCGAACCAGTATAAAAATCTCGGTGCAATTTAATTTCTGCATTTACGTTTCAGTTTCTGCGTTGTTTACTTATATTGTTGACGTTCGCAAAAATAGTAAACGTTTTCTAAAAATTATAAAATTTTCCAGAAACATACATAAACGTTCTAGGGTTAATTTGGCACAAGTTTCAACCCTTTTGGACAAGTATAAGTCATCCAAACATCAAAAGTTCTGAGACTAGTGCAGTCTGATTTTCAGACTTGCAAAGGTTGAGACTTTGGGTGTATTTGACCTACTTCCCAAAAGAATTTTCAAAAACTGTTTCAACCCATTTAAATATAGTGTGTGAAGAGTTATTGGTCAAATTTTCAAATCATTTGGACATTCACACAAATAGGAATTAATTTTTCAAAACCATCTACCGTTTCTGGCAGAATTGCACAATCTGAGTGCCAACGGTTTTTGAAGGGCTTAAAGATTGAATTTTGATTTGAAATTTTTAGGGGACCCTCACAACAT
>AP025075.1:2517438-2570799 GCA_036186865.1 Eustoma russellianum
TTGAATTTTGATTTGAAATTTTTAGGGGACCCTCACAACATCTGAGGCTAAGTTATCTCAAAATTTCATAATTTTTGGAGACCTCTAACCTAGTTTTTAAATCGTTTTAAAACTGGTACTGAAAACAGAATCTGTTTTCAGAACTTGAATTGGTTAGGTTTAAAGAAATTTTAAAAACCATATTTTCCGCACCACCTATTCAACCCCCCCCCTTCTAGTGGTGCCTTGCAGATCCTACAAGTGGTATCAGAGCGCAGGAATACTCACTACAAGGAATCCAACGATTCAGTGAGATGGCATCCACAAATCTCAAAACCGAGCAAGAAGGTATGTCGAGCCAAAGGCCTCCACTTTTTGACGGTGAGTCTTTTATTCAATGGAAACTTAGAATGAAACTATTTCTTATGGCTATAGACATAGATCTTTGGTCAATAATTGAAGATGGTCCATATGTCCCGTTTAAATTGTTCACTGTAGATGGAGTCACACTAGAAGTGATTAAAACGAGACAAGACTATACTAGTGAAGACAAAAAGAAACTGAGTATGAATGCTAAGGCCATGCAGTTACTCTTAAATGGTTTAAGTAAGAGTGAGTCTAGTTATGTGTCTAATTGTTCGAGTGCACAAGAAATGTGGAGAATTTTAGAGATGAAACACGAAGGCACGAGTCAAGTAAAAGAGTCTAAAATTAATATGCTTATGTCTACGCTTGAGTCTTTCAAGTTGTTGCCTAATGAGTCAATTGTTGATATGGATCTTCGTCTGACTAACATCTATAACTCTCTTGAGTCTCTTGGTAAGAATTTTACAATGCAGGAAAAAGTACAGAAAGTCCTACGGAGCCTCCCTTCAGAATGGGATCCTAAAGTGACTGCCATAGAAGAGAGCAAGGAGACTAAGTCAATAAAAATGGAAGAACTCATTGGTTCACTAAAAGTGTATGAAAACAAACTCATTATTCGGAAATCGGAATCAACCAAACAAGGTAAGACAATTGCTTTCAAATCAAATGAATACGTCTCCCCTCCCTCCGATCACGTAGAAGATAGTGATTCCGAATCGGATAATGATGACTTAATTCTATTGGCTAAAGGACTAAGAAGATTCATGAGAAAATCATTTAGAAATGAAAACAAGGGCACTACATCTAAAAGAAATAAAAACAAGTCAAATGATAAGGACATTAAATGTTATGAATGCGGCAAACTCGGACACTTATCATATGACTGCCCAAACAAAGAAAAGCAAACTAATAAGTACCCTTACAAGGAGCGGAACAAAAATAGACCCGTCTCAGATCCTAAACAAAGGAAACGTGCACTAAAGGCCTCCACATGGAGTGACTCATCAGACTCTGAATCTGAGACCGAAGAGGAGACCGCTCAAGTTTGCTTCGCTTCAAAGGCATCTAATGAGGTATCATCTGACTCTGACTCCGACTCTGAACCTTCTTACGATGATCTTTTTAGTCAATATCTTGAGTTGCATAAATTTACTAAGACTCTCGCAAAAGAAAAGAAACGTTTAATTGAAGACAAGAAACTGTTAGAATCTTCTAACGAGAATCTTGTCGCTCAATTAAGCGATTCAAAGAAAGAGTCTTCATGTGTCATCACTGCATTAAAAACCGAGATCTCATCATTAACTTCTCAAAATAATGAAATGAAATCCGAGATTTCAAATTTGAAATCAAGGAATACAGATTTAGAGAAAATGATGAAACAATTCGATACAGGGTCAAACATGCTGCATCGCATCATATTATCACAAAAGCATGACAGTGACAAAACTGGATTGGGGTACGTTGATACTAACGAAGTATCAACCAAACCAACCAAGTTTGTTGTGTCTAAAAAGGTAGACACCTCTAAGCATCAAGTGGCGTCTAAGATGACGCGAAAAGCGCCCCCTTCCACACGCCCCACTCCCTCATATCATGTGAAATATAATGTTGTACCATATAGATATGAGAAGAAGAGATCAATGCATACACGGAATACATATCATCCACGCACCACGCACACACACACAAGGACATATCACAAACGTCCTTCATACAATGAGTATAGGGGAGTCCTTGGGCAAAGACCCAAAGTACATGCACCACATGTATACTATATCGCACCTTCATCTACTTTCTTGCCATTTGATAGACCGAGAAGGATCACCCAAGTATGGGTACCGAAAGGTACCTTTACTAAAAGGTGATTAACTAACTCGAAAGGACCCAAAATTAAAAGGGTACCTAAATCACCTTTTTACATTGCAGGGAGACCACTCATCAAAAGACACATCAATAAAGTGGTTCCTTGACAGTGGTTGCTCGAGGCACATGACAGGTGACCCGAGCCTCTTCTCCAAATTAAAGAAGGTCACAAAAGGCGGATCCGTGACCTTTGGAGACAACAATGAAGGCAAGATCATTGGTAAAGGTACGATTGGAAACCCGGATACACTTCAAATCTCAAACGTGTTTTTGGTAAGCAACTTATCTTACAATCTTCTTAGTATTTCGCAATTCGTTGACAATGGTTTCAATGTGTGTTTTACTCACCCTTACTGTAATATAATAAATAAAAATGGAGAAACTGTTTTAAAAGGAAAACGTGAAGGAAATATGTTCACACTATCTATGGATGATGTAGTAGATGCCAAAGTTAAATGCTTTATGTCAAATGAACCCAATGTGAATTTGTGGCATAGACGTTTAGGACACATAGGTATTTCTACATTAGAAAAATTGCAACGAAAGAATCTAGTACGGGGATTGCCTAAACTTGATTTAGACAACTTTCAGTTGTGTGAGTCTTGCATAAAAGGCAAACAAACACGTGACTCACTTAAGCCTAAAAATGAGATAAGCACGACTAGAATACTAGAACTATTGCATATCGATTTGTTTGGTCCTAGTCGCACTACAAGCCTTGGTGGGCGTCACTATGCATGCGTAATTGTTGATGATTTTTCTCGCTATACTTGGACTTTATTTCTTGCACATAAGGATGATAGCGCCGCAGAAATCGCTAAATTAATTAAACAACTTGAAAATCAATACGGCGTAAATGTGAAAAGAATAAGAAGCGATAGAGGCGGTGAGTTTAAAAATAAAGAGATGAGTTCATTTTGTGAAGAAAAAGGAATTAAACATGAGTTTTCGCCACCTAGAACTCCACAATTAAATGGAGTAGTAGAAAGAAAGAATCGCACACTACAAGAAATCACTAGAACCATGCTTTGCGAAAATAAATTGCCTAGATTTCTGTGGGCGGAAGCCGTAAATTGTGCATGCTATATTGTAAATCGCCTATCTATAAGAAAGAAAATAAACAAGACGCCTTACGAAATTTTGAATGATCGTATGCCTAATATAGATTATTTTCGTGTGTTTGGATGCAAATGTTTTGTCTTGAATACAAAAGATAACTTAGATAAATTTGAATCCAAGTCAATTGAGTGCATTTTTATTGGGTATTCCATAAATTCAAAAGCATATAGATGTTATGATCCTCTCACTAGACAAATCATAGAATCTATTCATGTTAAATTCAATGAATTTGGAGAGATTGATAAAGAAAAGGAATATGATGATGATTTTGAATTGAAACCCGTTTTGGATGAAGAAAATGATTCTTTTGATATGCATGAGATGAATGAAACACTAGAGATGCATGATCATATAGAAATGCATGATAACTTAGAAAATAATCAACCAAGATGGCATAGAGATCACCCACATGATCTCATCATAGGCGACATCACTCACGGTGTGCGACCGCGTAGAAGAATCACTTCGGATGAAATAAATGAATTTCATGCTATGATTTCTGAAATTGAGCCTAAAAATGTGCATGATGCTTTGAGTGATTCATTTTGGATTGATGCTATGCATGACGAACTTAATCAATTCGTTAGAAATGATGTATGGGATTTAGTGCCACGACCACAAGATAAGACAATAATAGGCACAAAGTGGGTGTTTAGGAACAAAATGAATGAAGAAGGAAAGGTCGTTAGAAACAAAGCAAGACTCGTAGCTCAAGGATATAATCAAGAAGAAGGAATAGACTACGATGAAACATTTGCACCCGTAGCACGTTTAGAAGCTATACGACTCTTACTTGCTATTGCTTGCATGAAAGATTTTAAATTGTATCAAATGGACGTCAAAAGTGCTTTTCTAAACGGATATATACAAGAAGAAGTATACGTGAAGCAACCACCCGGTTTTGAAGATTTGAAACATCCTGATCACGTGTACAAACTAAAGAAGGCACTATATGGTCTAAAGCAAGCGCCTAGAGCATGGTATGATCGTTTTGCTACTTTTCTTTTGGAAAATAATTTCAAACGTGGCACTATAGATAGTACACTATTTTTGAAACAAGAAAAATCAGATTTACTTATTATTCAAATTTACGTAGATGACATTATTTTTGGTTCTACCTCACATAGACTCGTCAAGGATTTTGAAAATTGTATGAAAGCTGAATTTGAAATGTCTATGGTTGGTGAACTTAATTATTTTCTTGGCTTGCAGATTAAGCAAACGAGTAAAGGAATTCATATAAGCCAAGCTAAGTACGTAAACGACATGATCAAGAAATTCAATTTTGAAAATTTGAAACCATCCCCCACGCCTATGAGTGTCACTACTAAATTAGACAAAGATGAACATGGTAAAGATGTTGATAATGGATTATATAGATCTATGATAGGTTCTTTACTATATTTAACTGCTAGTAGGCCTGACATCATGTTTAGCGTATGCATGTGTGCTCGTTTTCAAAGTCAACCTAAGGTGTCACACTTAAATACGGTAAAAAGAATATTTCGCTATATTAAGCACACGCCCACCTTAGGTATTTTGTACGATAAGGATTCTACATTCGACTTACATGCTTACACTGATGCAGATTATGGTGGCTGCAAAATAGATAGAAAAAGCACGAGCGGAACTTGCCAATTTATAGGAAATTCCCTTATTTCGTGGTTTTCCAAAAAGCAAGCAAGTGTTGCTTTGTCCACTACTGAGGCTGAGTATATGGCTCTTAGCCTTTGTTGCACACAGTTGTTGTGGATAAAACAACAACTTTCGGACTTTGGAATTACCGTAGATAAAATTCCTATATATTGTGATAGTATGAGTGCAATAAATTTGTCTAAGAACCCCGTATTACACTCTAAGGATAAGCATATAGAAGTTCGCTATCATTTTCTTCGTGATCACGTTAACAATGGTAATATTGTCATAG
Source organism: Eustoma russellianum (assembly GCA_036186865.1). Taxonomy (NCBI): domain Eukaryota; kingdom Viridiplantae; phylum Streptophyta; class Magnoliopsida; order Gentianales; family Gentianaceae; genus Eustoma; species Eustoma russellianum. Next base: position 2,522,693 of record AP025075.1, read on the forward strand.
ATCACGTACGCACAGAATCACAAGTAGCGGATATATTTACAAAGGCCTTAAATCAAGCCACATTTGAATCTCTCCGTTCTAAATTAGGCATGCTTCCTGTTGATGTGATTTAATGCGATATCATTTGATTTACTTTCCTTTTTGACAGGAATCTTTTGATTAACTTTCCAAAATAAAGGGGGAGAGAGAAGCATGATTTAAGGGGGAGAGAGAGAGATTTAAGGGAGAGAGATCACTGATTGATCCTAATTGCATGAATCAAGGGGGAGCCGGATTTGAAATTCGAAATTCAAATTTCAAATCTGTGCATAATTCAAGGGGGAGAGATAACACTTAAATCATGTACACTAGTTATTTTGAAAATCATCAAAAGGGGGAGATTGTAGAAATATGAGGGTTTGAATGATTTCAAAATAAAGAAATTTGAATACATATATATATATATATAAACGATGGATATATATATATATACACACACAAGTGTACATGTATGCATGATAACTTGCCTTATTTAGCTTATATATTATGTTGCTGTACTAACGAGCCATGAAGCCTTAAAGCTTACATCATATGGCGAACATTTGTTGAGTTTATACTATTTTCAGGTGCCACAATTAATGAACTAAAGTAGTTCATTAAGTGAAGTACTTAGTTTAATAAACTAAGTAGTTCATTAAAGGAAGATGCATTTGGAAAAGACATGAAGGCAACATAGCTATGGAAGGAAAGTTCTCTCCTCCTCCCCACATCATTTCACACGTTTTTAATACATAATATATATATATTTTCGGATTTTTTAAAAAGGCACATACACACTTGTTCCAACGTACTATCGACACGTTATATATCTTACGAACGTACGTTTACGTCACACCACTATACTTAACTCATATTTATGAGTATATTCAGATCTTATATCATATGATATAAGATATGATGATGACAAATTAAATACGACACGATAAAAGGTTCTAAACCGAAATTTGTCGTATCGGGCGATACCGAAACTTCGCCAACGTGTCACGTACTTGCCATAAATAAATGGCCAGCCCATATACATCAAAATTCATTAAAACTTTCGTGCCATACACTGTATATTGAGACAAAAATACTTTCCATGTTGGCACACACAAATCATCCCACATTTAGGCCAAAATGTGAAGATTCTAATTTTATTTTTGTCACATGTTTATGGTACCACTTTAAATCAGCCAAGTGCTGAAAATTAAAGTATATATTATATATATTATGTATAACATAATATATATAGCATGTGCAAAAGTTGGAATTTAAATTAGAGAAAAATCGGGTAATCGATAAATATCGAAAATTCGGTTTTCTACGCACTTGACATGGAACGTTTTTCTTGAACATGATGTGGCACGTATCTAGACACTTTTTACATATAATATACATCTTAAAGTGTTCTAGAAAATTAAATTAAGGGCTGATTGGAATATAACATGTGTGTATTATTAAATGTGCACTATTTTTCAAAGTTAGCAAAAATAAATTTCAGCACATGTATATACACTTTCAAAACGTCACCCAAGCTGATGTGGAAGCACATGTGGAGCCTTGTTGGCATGTTGATTGGTCAAGAATCAATCATACAATGTTGATGAATCAAAGAGAGAAGCTACAAAAGGTAAGTTTTCAACATACACCTCTCTTATGTCACATGCTGAAAATTTCAGCATGTCACACTAGCCATGGCCGATTTCTTCATCATTAAGGAATATATTTTGTTAATTTTGCATTAAGGAATAAATCAAATGATTTATGGAAATGTTTTGAATACTTTATGGAATAAAGGAAGTGATATTTTTGAATATCACACATGCTGAAAAATTCAGCATGTGTGTAGTGTATATGGCCGAACTATAGGCCACATGGTTGTGAAGTTTTATTCTATGCATGATGAGAATATTGTATACTTAATGTTGATTGAATTCTTAAATTAAAACAATGCAAAATAGGCAACATTTTGAAGAAAGAGTGGATGTTACACATGCTGAAATTTCAGCATGTGCAAGACATGTTTGTGACCGTATGTGACATCCTTTTGGTGTCCAAATTCATTCTCAAACTTGTAGCAAGAGTTGCCCTAAATATTGGTTGTATTTTTATGGAAGAAATTCAAAGAAAAATGGAAGAAATATTGATTTAATCTCACACGGTAAATGCTGAAAACTTCAGCATTAACATGTTGATATGGCCGAATTTTTTGAGATGGAAAGAGAGAGATTTGTGTGTCTCAAACTTTATGACATATTGTGACTATTTTGGCATGATTTGATAATTGATTATTTGGCATATATTTAGTGTTTTTTTCAGAATATCCATGTCATCAAATGATGACAACAATGAGCCAATCAAAAGGTGCCAAGTAAGCAATGACTAAATGATGGTCCAATGGAGTGATGCCAAGTAAGCAAAATGCTGTCACCATGATGTCTCACATCCTCTCAAGCACTTCAAAGGAAATTTTCAAGATGGGGAGACTACCCTAGGGGGACGGCTGGACTTGATTAAAAAGAGAAGAGAAGAACAAACAAAAGCAACACCAAGAATCATATTCAAAAGTGATCAAAGTGCAAAAGCTTTCTTCTCCTACACCTTCTTTCTTTCTTCTCTTGTAATAAGCCTATTGTATTTGATTTCTTTCATCCTTGAATAGGCTTCATAGAAACCACCATTCATATATCTTTGTACAAGATTGATCAAGGTGTGATCAATCTTCATTCTTACAAGGTGGTGGTGTTCGTGTGAATTGTACTCACAATACAAGGTTTGTAAAGGGTTGGAGTTAGGTGTAACTCTATCAACCCTGTGGTAAGGTGTGGTGTGTGTGTGAATAGTGTGACTCAAGGAAGGTGTTCCTTGAAGACTGGAGTAGGTTGTTTATAACCGAACCAATATAAAAATCTCGGTGCAATTTACTTTCTGCATTTACGTTTCAGTTTCTGCGCTGTTTACTTATATTGTTGACGTTCGAAAAAATAGTAAACGTTTTCTAAAAATTATAAAATTTTCCAGAAACATACATAAACGTTCTAGGGTTAATTTGGCACAAGTTTCAACCCTTTTGGACAAGTATAAGTCATCGAAACATCAAAAGTTCTGAGACTAGTGCAGTCTGATTTTCAGACTTGCAAAGGTTGAGACTTTGGGTGTATTTGACCTACTTCCCAAAAGAATTTTCAAAAACTGTTTCAACCCATTTAAATATAGTGTGTGAAGAGTTATTGGTCAAATTTTCAGATCATTTGGACATTCACACAAATAGGAATTAATTTTTCAAAACCATCTACCGTTTCTGGCAGAATTGCACAATCTGAGTGCCAACGGTTTTTGAAGGGGTTAAAGGTTGAATTTTGATTTGAAATTTTTAGGGGACCCTCACAACATCTGAGGCTAAGTTCTCTCAAAAGTTCATAATTTTTGGAGACCTCTAACCTAGTTTTTAAATCGTTTTAAAACTGGTACTGAAAACAGAATCTGTTTTCAGAACTTGAATTGGTTAGGTTTAAAGAAATTTTAAAAACCATATTTTCCGCACCACCTATTCAACCCCCCCCCCCTTCTAGTGGTGCCTTGCAGATCCTACAAGAATGAAGCTTTTTCTTATGTCTATAGATATTGATCTTTGGTCGATAATAGAAGATGGTCCTTTTGTCCCATCTAAGTTATCCACCGTAGACGGAGTCACGTTAGAAGTTGTTAAACCTAGACAAGAATATACGAGTGATGATAAAAAGAAACTTAGTATGAATGCTAGGGCTATGCAATTGCTCCTAAACGGATTAAGTAAAAGTGAGTCTAGTTATGTCTCAAACTGTTCGAGTGCACAAGAAATTTGGAGGATACAAGAAATGAAACACGAAAGCACGAGGCAAGTAAAAGAGTCTAAAATAAACATGCTTATGTCCACACTTGAGTCGTTTAAATTATTGCCTAATGAGTCTATTGTTGATATGGATCTTTGTTTGACTAACATCTACAATTCTCTTGAGTCTCTTGGTAAAGCTTTTACCACGCATGAAAAGGTACAGAAAGTCTTACGAAGCCTTCCATCCGAATGGGACCCTAAAGTGACCGCAATAGAAGAAAGCAAGGAAACTAAGTCAATAAAGATGGAAGAATTAATCGGATCACTTAAGGTTTATGAGAATAAACTCACCATACGGAAATCGGAATCATCTAAACAAGGTAAAGCTATTGCTTTTAAATCAAATGAATACGTCTCTACTCCTTCCGATCACGTAGATGATAGTGATTCTGAATCGGATAACGATGACCTAATTCTATTGGCTAAAGGATTAAGAAAATTTATGAGAAGGTCATTTAGAAACAAAAATAAGGGTACTACAACTAAGAGAAACAAGAACAAGTCAAATGATAAAGATGTTAAATGTTATGAATGTGGCAAACTCGGACATTTATCATATGACTGCCCAAATAAAGAAAAGCAAAAAAATAAATACCCTGACAAGGAGCGGAACAAGAATAGACTCGTCTCAGAACCCAAGCAAAGGAAACGTGCTCTAAAGGCCTCCACTTGGAGTGATACATCGGATTCCGAGACTGAAACCGAAGAAGAGACTGCACAAGTATGATTTGCATCCAAAGCATCTAATGAGGTATCATCTGATTCTGACTCTAACTCTGAACCTTCTTATGATGATCTTTTTAGTCAGTATTTAGAATTGCATAAATTCACTAAGACTCTCGCTATGGAAAAGAAGCGATTAATTGAAGACAAGAAACTGTTAGAATCTTCTAACGAGAATCTTGTCGCTCAATTAAGTGATTCAAAGAAAAAGTCATCATGTATCATTACTGCATTAAAGACAGAGATTTCATCATTATCCACCCAAAATAATGAAATGAAATCCGAGATTTCAAGTTTGAAATCAAAGAATACAGACTTAGAGAAAATGATGAAACAGTTTGATACGGGATCCAACATGATGCATCGCATTATATTATCACAAAAGCATGGCAGTGACAAAACGGGTTTGGGATACGTTGATACTAATGAAGTATCAACCAAACCAACTAAGTTTGTGGTGTCTAAGAAAGTGGACACCCCAAAGCCTCAAGTGGCGTCTAAGATGACGCAAAAATCGTCACTTCCCTTATCACGCCCCACTTCCTCTTCATATCACGTGAAATACAATTTCGTACCATATAGATATGAAAAGAAAAGAGTGATGCATACACGGTATTCATTTCATCTATGCACTACGCACACACACACAAGGACATATCAAAAACGTCCTTCATACAATGAGTATAGAGGAGTCCTTGGGCAAAGACCCAAAGTGCATTCACCACATGTCTACTACACCGCACCTTCATCTACATTCCTGCCATTTGCTTGACCGAGAAGGATCACCCAAGTATGGGTACCGAAAGGTACTTTTACCCAGAGGTGATTAACTAACTCGCAAGGACCCAAAGTCAAAAGGGTACCTAAATCATTTTACACATTGCAGGGAACCCACACATCAAAAGAAACAACTATAAAGTGGTTCCTTGACAGTGGATGCTCGAGACACATGACGGGTGACCCGAGCTTGTTCACAAAATTAAAGAAGGTCACAAAAGGCGGATCCGTGACCTTTGGAGACAACAACGAAGGCAAGATCATCGGAAAATGTACGATTGGAAATCCAAGTACTCTCCAAATCTCCAACGTCTTTTTGGTAAGCAACTTATCCAACAATCTTCTTAGCATTTCTCAATTTGTTGACAATGGTTTTAATGTGTGTTTTACTCACCCTTATTGCAATATAATAAATAAAAATGGAGAAACCGTTTTAAAAAGAAAACGAGAAGGTAACATTTTTACGCTTTCAATGGATGATGTGGTAGACGCTAAAGTTAAGTGCTTTATGTCAAATGAACCCAATCTGAATTTATGGCATAGACGTTTAGGACACATTGGTATCTCCACACTAGAAAAACTTCAACGAAAGAACCTAGTACGAGGATTGCCTACGCTTGATTTAAACAACTTTCAATTGTGTGAATCTTGCATAAAAGGCAAACAAACACGTGAGTCACTTAAGCCTAAAAATGAAATAAGCACGACTAGAGTCTTAGAACTATTACATATTGATTCGTTTGGTCCTAGTCGCACTACAAGCCTTGGTGGGCACCACTATGCATGCGTGATTGTTGATGATTTTTCTCATTACAATTGGACATTATTTCTTGCACATAACGATGATAGTGCCATTGAGATTGCGAAATTAATCAAACAGCTTGAAAATCAATACGGTGTCAATGTGAAAAGGATAAGAAGCGATAGAGGAGGTGAATTTAAAAACAAAGATATGATTTCATTCTGCGAAGAAAAAGGAATCAAGCATGAGTTTTCGCCACCTAGAACTCCACAATTAAATAGAGTAGTAGGAAGAAAGAATCGAACACTACAAGAAATTGCTAGGACTATGTTATGTGAAATAAATTGCCTAGATTTCTGTGGGCGGAAGCCGTAAATTGTGCATGCTATATAGTAAATCGCCTATCTATAAGAAAGAAAATACACAAGACGCCCTATGAGATATTGAATGATCGCATGCCTAAGATTGACTATTTTCGTGTGTTTGGATGCAAATGTTTTGTTTTGAACACAAAAGATAATTTAGATAAATTTGAATCCAAATCAATTGAGTGCATTTTTGTTGGATATTCTATACATTCAAGGGCATATAGATGTTATGATCCTCTCACTAGACAAATCATAGAATCTATTCATGTGAAATTCAACGAATTTGGTGAGATTGATAAAGATAAAGAATACGACGATGACTTTAAATTGAAACCCGTGCTGAATGAAGATGATGGTATATTTGATATGCATAACATGAATGACACACTAGAAATGCATGATCACATAGACATACATGATAACAGAGAAAATAATCAACCAAGATGGCATAGAGATCACCCACATGATCTCATCATAGGCGACCTCACTCACGGTGTGCGACCACGTAGAAGAATTACTTCGGATGAGATAAATGAATTCCATGCTATGATTTCTGAAATTGAACACAAAAATGTGCATGATGCATTGAGTGATTCTTCTTGGATTGACGCTATGCATGATGAGCTTAATCAATTCGTTAGAAAGGATGTATGGGATTTAGTGCCGCGACCACAAGATAAGACTATAATAGGCACAAAGTGGGTGTTTAGGAATAAGATGAATGAAGAAGGAAAGGTCGTTAGAAATAAAGCGAGACTTGTAGCACAAGGCTATAATCAAGAAGAAGGAATTGACTACGATGAAACATTTGCACCCGTAGCACGTTTAGAAGCTATACGACTCTTACTTGCTATTGCTTGCATGAAAGATTTTAAATTGTATCAAATGGACGTAAAAAGTGCATTCCTAAACAGATTTATACAAGAAGTATACATGAAACAACCACCTGGTTTTGAAGATTTGAAACATCCCGATCACGTGTACAAACTAAAGAAGGCGCTATACGGCCTAAAGCAAGCACCGAGAGCATGGTATGATCATTTTGCTACTTTCCTTTTAGAAAATGAATTTAAACGAGGTACTATAGATAGTACACTATTTTTGAAACAAGATAAATCGGATTTACTTATTATCCAAATCTACGTTGATGACATTATTTTCGGTTCTACCTCACATAGACTTGTTGAAGATTTTGAAAATTGCATGAAATCTGAATTTGAAATGTCTATGGTTGGTGAACTTAACTATTTTCTTGGCTTGCAGATTAAGCAAACGAGTAAAGACATTCACATAAGTCAAGCAAAATATGTCAATGACATGATTAAAAAGTTTAACTTTGAAAATTTGAAACCAACCCCCACCCCTATGAGTGTCACTACTAAATTGGACAAAGATGAACATGGTAAAGACGTTGATAATGGCTTATATCGATCTATGATAGGTTCTTTGTTATATTTAACTGCTAGTAGGCCTGACATCATGTTCAGTGTATGCATGTGTGCACGATTTCAGAGTCAACCTAAGGTGTCACACTATAATGCGGTAAAAAGAATATTCTGTTATATTAAGCACACGCCCACCTTAGGAATTTGGTACGATAAGGATTCCACATTTAACTTACATGCTTATACTGATGCAGATTATGGTGGCTGCAAAATAGATAGAAAGAGCACGAGTGGGACTTGCCAATTTATAGGAAACTCACTCATTTCATGGTTTTCCAAAAATCAAGCAAGCGTTGCCTTGTCCACTACTGAGGCTGAGTACATGGCACTTAGCCTTTGTTGCACACAGTTGTTGTGGATAAAACAACAACTCTCGGACTTTGGAATTACCGTAAATAGAATTCCTATATATTGTGATAGTATGAGTGCCATTAATTTGTCTAAGAACCCTGTGTTACACTATAAGTCTAAGCATATAGAAGTACGCTATCACTTTCTTCGTGATCACGTAAACACTGGTGATATCGTCATAGATCACATACGCACAGAAGCACAAGGAGCGGATATCTTTACAAAAGCCTTAAATGAAGCCACGTATGAATCTCTTCGTTCCAAATTAGGCATGATTCCAGTTGATATGATTTGATTTGACGTGATTTGATTTCCTTTCCTTATTTACAGGAATCTTTTGATTTACTATCCAAAATAAAGGGGGAGAGAAAGCATGATTTAAGGGGGACGGAGACACTAATTGATACTGATTACACTAATTGATACTGATTGCACAAATCAAGGGGGAGCCAGATTTGAAATTTGAAATTCAAATTTCAAATTTATGCATGTTTGAAGGGGGAGGGATAGTATTTAAATCATGTGCATAAGTTATTTTGAAAATCATCAAAAGGGGGAGATTGTAGAGAAAAGGGGGTTTGAGTGATTTCAAAATTTGTGATTTAAATGAATGACATAAAACGTGCATGATATAAACAAACGTGTGCATAATATTGCTTATTACTTGCCTTATTTAGCTCATATATAATGTTGCCGTACTAACGAGCCATGAAGCGTTAAAGCTTACATCATATGGCAAACATTTATTGTGTTTATACTATTTTCAGGTGCCACCATTAATGAACTAAACTAGTTCATTAAGTGAAGTACTTAGTTAATTAAACTAAGTAGTTCATTAAAGGAAGCTACATTTGGAGAAGGCACAAAGGCAACAAGGCTAAGGAAAGAAAGTTTTCTTCTCCTTCCCTCATTAATATATACGCCATACATATATATATATAAATATATTTTCAGATTTTTTTTTAAAAGGCACATGCACATGTATTCCAACGTACTACCGACATGTTATATATTTTACATACGTACGTTAACGTCACACCACTATACTTAACTCATATTTATGAGTATATTCAGGTCTTATATCATATGATATAATTCATGGTGATGACAAATTAAATACGACACGTTAAAAGGTTCTAAACCAAAAATTTTCGTATCGGGGGAATACCGAAACATCGCCAACGTGTCACGTACGTGCCATAAAAAGATGGCCAGCCTCTACACTTCAAAAATGATAAAACATTTCGTGGCTATGATGGAAGTTCCAGCCATAAAATCATTCCATGTTGGCACACACAAATCACCCCACATTAAGGCCAAAATGTGAAGATTCCAATTTTAATTTTGTCACATGTTAATGGCGCCACTTTAGACCAGCCAAGTGCTAAGATTTAAATTATATATTATATATATTATGTGTAACATAATATATATAACATGTGCACAAAGTTGGAATTTAATTAGAGAAAAATCGGGTAATCGATAAATATCGAAAATTCGATTTTCTACGTACACAATGCATGGAACATTTTTGGCACATCATACGACACGTATCTAGACACTTTTTACATATGTCATACATCTTAAAGTGTTCTAGAAAATTAAATTAAGGGCTGATTGGAATATAGCATGTGTGTATTATTAAATGTGCAATATTTTACAAAGTTAGCAAAAATAAAATTCAGCACATGCATATACACTTGTACACGCCACCTAAAGCTGAGATGGAGCATATGTGGAGCCTTGTTGGCATATTGATTGGTCAAGAATCAATCATACAAAGTTGGTGATTTAAAGAAAGAAGCTACAAATGGTAAGGTTTCAAACTTTGTCTCATTTAAAACACATGCTGCAAATTTCAACATGTGTAAGTATAGCTGGCCGATTTTTTCAGTTAAAAAGCATATATTTTGTGTCTTGAATTATGTGGATGATTGGAAGAAGAAATGGAAGAAATTTGAATGAAATACAAAGCCATAAATTGTGATATCTTCAATATCACACATGCTGAAATTTTTCAGCATGTGTAGGATGTATCTTGGCCGTTTTTATGACCATGTGGGAGTCCAAAATTTCATTTCCAATTTGATAAGGATATTTGCTATCAATTGATGATTTATTTCAAAAAGAAAATTCAATGAAAAATGGAAGTTATTTGAATTATCTCACTAAGTAACACATGTTGAAATTTCAGCATGTTAACTTCATAATGGCCGATTTTTGTACCTATTTTGTGGAGGAATTATCTTGCTTAATTTATGTGACAATCTTGTGTATTATGGAAATTATTCTATGTTGATTTTGGCACATGTTTTGAGTGATATATTCAGATTTTTCCAAGTCATCAATGATGACAACATCCAACCTATCATGAAGTGCCAAGTAAGCAAAGCTTAAATGATCATCCAATGACAAGGTGACAAGCAAGACCATGTCACAATGATGTTTTACATTCTCCCAAGGACTTAGAAGATAATTTTCAAGAGGGGGAGAACACCTAGGGGGGACGGCCATATGAGCATAAAAGGAAAGAAGATGCGCAAAAACAAGACAAGCACAAGCATTGCAAAATCAAGTGATCAAAACGCCTAGCCTCTCTTCTTTTACACTCTCTTTATTTCTTTCTTCTTGAAAGCCTATTGTATTCATATTTTCAATCTTGAATAGGCTTGTTATATACTACCACATATTCCATATCTTTGTAAAAGATTGATCAAGGTGTGATCAATCTTCATTCTTGCGAGGTGGTGGTGTTCGTGCGAATTGTATTCATCGTACAAGGTTTGTAAAGGGTTGGAGTTAGTGTGTAACTCTATCAACCCTGTGGTAGGTGTATTGCATGTGTGTGACTAGTGTGAACCAATGAAGGTGTTCCTTGAAGACTGGAGTAGGTTGTTTATAACCGAACCAGTATAAAATTCTCCGTGCCATTTACTTTCAGCATTTATTTTCTGTTACTGCACAGCTTACTCTTTTTGTTTGTGTTCGTAAAAATAGTAAACGAATTTCAAAAATCACGAAAATTTCCAGAAACATACTCACACGTCTTAGGGTAAATTTGAACAAGTTTCAACCCTTTTGGATAAGGATAAATCGATCAAACATCAAAAGTTCTGAGACTAGTGCAGTCTGATTTTCAGACTTGCAAAGGTTGAGACTTTGATAGTAATTGACCAACCTCCCAAAAGAATTTTTCAAAACTGTTTCAACCCACTTAAATATAGTATATAATGAGTTAGTTTTCAGAGTATTTGGACTTACACACAATAGATATAAATTTTTTAAAACCGTCTACCGTTTCTGGCAGATTCGCGCAATCTGATCACCAACAGTTTTTGAAGGGGTTAAAGGTTGAATTTAAATTTGAAATTTGTAAGGGACCCTCATAATATCTGAGGATAAGTTCTCTCAAAATTTCAGAATTTTTGGAGACCTATAACCTGGTTTTAAAAACGTTTTAAAACTGGTCCTTAAAACAGAATCTGTTTTCAGAAGTTGAGTTGTTTAGTTTTAAACAAATTTTAAAAACCACACTTTCCGCACCACCTATTCAACCCCCCTTCTAGTGGTGCCTGGCAGATCCTACAAATATTTTCCATCTAAGATGAAATCTTAGCAATAGCTAGACATTCAAGCATATACTTTCACACATAAGTCAAGAGTATTTATAGTGTACTTGCCTTCTTGGATCTTAGATCTTGCTTGAAATTTGTTGAAATAAGAAATGCTTCCTTCCACCCCTTCCTATCATACACAGTTTTAGGGGTAGGAATATTGGTTAGCCACTATTTAAATACATAATACATCTTAGTTTGAGGCAAGATGGTCTTACCAAATTGAATCTTGAATGGAGGTTGAGATGATTCTAACCCATCAAGAAGCTAATCTCTCTTAGCACTTCGAAAATCTTCACCTAGTGACCTCTTGAAGGTCACGGTTTCAACAAGAAAAGAGGATATCTTGTGAGCTTCACTATGTAAGATATAGAATTCTCTTAAGGAGTTTAGAATGTACTCACCTAGACCAAACTTGAACTTGGATGAGCTAAATCTTCTTGGCTCAAGTTGGCCATGTGCCTTGAGGAAAAGAGAGGGAAAGTCTCTTGCTAGGTGATAATTTCTTGGATAGTGAGTAGGTTAAAGATGGGTTAAGAGGCTCTTTATTAAAAGAAGAAGAGAGAAGTTTTTTGGTTAGGGGGAGTGACCGGCAGCTCCATCATGAAGAAAGTGGAAGACTTCTCATGTGCATGAGCATCATAATGGAGCTCACTTAAAGTTTAGCCATGAATTACTTTTTAGGGTACATGAAGAGTCTTAAAGCCATTATAAGCTCAAAAAGGCTTCATGGCCGAATTTATAAGTGTGTGTACATATACATATATGAATTCAATTTATTGCATTTTATCTATTAACATAGCTTACCCATTTTCATATCTTAATTTACATACTATACATATATGCGTTCTTAAAGTGTATTTTCAAACTACTCTCCTTTAAATACACTTTTCATGAAATTAAGCCCCTTTAGGCCACTATTACGCCATAGGCCGAAATGTATATATATATATACATATATATGCCATATATATCCGTATATATATATATATTTCCAATACAACGCATATATGTATAGATATATCATGTAAACATACTTTTTACAAAATTGAAGTCATTAGACCAAAAGTAACTAAAGTTAGTGATGAAATCCTCTTGGCTCACCCAAGGTAATAGCCGGCGATTAAGGGGTTTATTCCCAAGCTCATATACTCCTTAATTGCTTTATCCCTTCTTATTCCTTAAGTTACTTTTTAGAAAGCTACTATGGTGGTTTACGGGGTTACCATGGACTGCCTATGGGTTCAACCGGCGGTGGTTAAGCATGCTTCATCATGCTTTAGTTGCTTTTTTGAGGGTGTTTAATGATAGGTTACTAATTGTTGGGGAAGAGTTAAATGGTAAAGTTGGTTCCATTACTTCTCCATTCCTTGTAACTCACGGTTCATATGAGTTACTTATCCTTAGAATAGTATCCTCAAATGGCTACTTCATGCATAATGACTTATAAAATTGCTTTAGTGAGCAATTAAAGTGAGTAGTTGGTCTTTTTAACAAAAGGTGGCCTCATAATTACCCCCTTTTCTCTCGGCGGCTTAATGGAGAAAAGTAACACTTTTTCCCTTTTTACCTTTTTAATCCCACTTAGTGAGATACTAAATGTTAGTATGAAATTTTCATGCTTGCTTTGCTAAGACTACCAAGGGTTAGTTGGCTTGTGAGAGGAAACCCTATTATGGTATCCTCAAGACCCTTATGGCCGAGATTTATGAAAAATCTTGGAAGGTAATGCTATCATCTCACATACTTCATGAAACATGCTTCTGTCATTTCCATTTCTTTATAGAATTTATCGTAAGAAAAAATAGTTGAAGAAGTCGTAATAAGACTTAATAAATGTACCTGAAGGATCCAACCTCATAATTTACTACTTGTAGAAGACCTCTTTAGAATTTCTTTGAGAGACAAATAAAGTGACTAGTTGGGGCATTTAAATTAAAAGTGATCTCATGGGTGCCTTATCATGTAGTATCCGGCGGCCTGAAAGGAAAAAGGAGGGAAACTTTTTCCTTAAGCTCTTGAGATACATTTAGTGGAACACTTAATTCCATGTGTAAGCTTTTAGGCTTACCTTTTTAAGAGGCTATTATAAGTTAGTTATCTTTTAAGGACTCAAATATCTTAGAGTTTCTAAAACCCTTGTGGCTGAAATTCTAGAATCCCGGGGAGGTTAAATTGTCAACTCACATGCTTCATAATTCATACTCGAGGTAGTATACTATTTCCCTACAATATTAAAGAAACGTTGATAAAATGTTTTTGGCAAAAATAACGTTCCATTGCGTCACCTCATACTATTTCTCAGATACAGTACGGTTTTTTGGTGGGGTACAACATCCTCCCCCCCCCTTATTATAAGTTTCGTCCTCGAAACTTAAGAGTACTCGAAAAATGTGGTATAAGCTTTTCGTGTTTCCTTATGTCTCTTAGGAGGTTTCATCAATGGTGCTTTTAAGAATCATTTTCTTACCTGTCGGAAATTTCCATGGTCTTTTTTTTTGTTAATCCTAAACTCTGCTCCTATCTTGACCACTTCCTCTCCCCTGCAATGCTTTGTAAGAGGCCATGGAATGGGCGGATTTCATCAAATAACTATAATGGCCCTACTGGCATCCTGCCCATTCTTTGCCCTCGGTAGGTTGGTCGTGAAATCTACAGGGACGTGATCTCATTCTCAGTCGGAACTAAGAGGGTTCGCCTCAATCTAGTGGGTCTTTGATTCCCTGTCTTCGCCTTCTGATGCATAAGATAGAATAAAATATCTATTTAATTCCCTTAGAACTGCTTTGTTCAGCCTATCTTAGAGATTACGTCAGGACTTACCCTTTATTCTCTAAAGGCATTATCACAACCCATCTCATATCTTAGGCACCTCTAACCTTGATACTATGTATCGATAACATTGTTCATTCCAGGGTTAATAATGTATATGACCACATTCGAATAACTTCCATATACGATGACCCGTATATTTATCTGATAATGTACCCTCGTAGCCCAGTGAACCCAGCCTTTCACCAGGTATTCTTAATTCATCCATCTCGTAGATATGCCCCCCTTTTTTTATTTTCTTACACCATTTCTATGAATTTGCCCTTAAGGAGTACCAACATGCAGGCTGACCAACAATTACATGTCTTCAGGACTATATACAACTCGTTAGTTGTTTACCCGAAGTTGGTCAAATAAATCATCGATCCTAAGTAATGGGTACCTATTCTTTATTGTAGTCTTGTTGAGCTCTATTTATCCAGGTACTTGCTTGACTGTGGAGGCCTCTAAAATTTTGTAACGTATTCTAGCCTTCATGCTTTAGTTGTGCTACTCTAGTTGTCTTCTTGTCCACATACCACTGACTATGTAAAAATCTTGCTTAAGGTTCCCCATCACATCGCTTTATGACCATTCATACTTGGGAAAGTTGAACATAGATACTTTATGTATAAATTGGATAGTCAGATGTACCTGTTTACAATTTGGATGTTTCAGAGATTCCTGGATCAATCATTCTTTGGTCTAGATTGGTGTTCCTAGTTGTCTCGTTGTTAGCCCTATATGAATATGGCTACCACCTTCTATCTCGTTTCTTAATACGCTCGTTAAGTCTCTTATTTCGTTCTTCAATTATCTTATTATCACGTTCCGCTCTATTGCAGTCCCTCAATAACTCATCAAAAGTCTTTGAATATGCCTTGACCAGCCGAATCTTAATCTGAGGGTTTAAACCGCGCATGAATCTAATCGCCTTATACTTTCTGTCTTCCATAATCAGGGGAGCATACCAACCCAAAGTAGTGAACCGACGGGCGTACTCCGAGACAGTAGTGTTCGGCTCTTGTCTTAATGTATCAAATTCCTCAATCCTCTTTATGATCAGGTCTGGAGAAAGGAAAAACTCACAAAATTCTTCTAGAAATTTTGCCCAAGTTACCGGCCTAGGCAGTGGCTGGATACTCGTCCTCCACCACGGCCTTACCGATCAGAAATGGCCGGACAATTCGTGCGCTTATCTCATCAGGCACCTGTACCAACAATAAGTTACTTTCGACTTCGTTTAACCATTTTATTGCCTCCTCCGGGCTAGACTTCCCGCCAAATCTCGGGACGTGTGCGTTAAATAGCTACCGGTAGTAAAATCCACTGCTTCCCGTGAGTGACAATGGTGATGTCAGTTTACCGGACCATGATGCAATCTGCACTACGGAGTGTCAGAATTTTATTCAATGGTGAAAATATCAGATAAGCGACAAAATTTAATTCGTAATCCGATATAAATTTTCGGTGGCATGCAAGCAGATATGATACGAATTAAATTCTATAAAATGTCATTGACTAGGGCTTTATCATCAGATCAAAATCCTAATTTCCAGTTTAAGTCATCCTAGTCTAAGGTCAACTCTCTTCTAGGATTGTGACTTAGATCTAAGATCAAACTTAGATTTTCTAAGATCATAACTTAATTCTATATTCTGCCTGGATCTAGAGCCTCGGCTCTGATACCACCTGTAGCGCTCCGCACCCCAGCCTAGCTGGATATGGTGCGCCCGCCGTACTTCACTACGGAGAGTACTAGGCGTCAATCCATAACATGTCGTAGTCCATAACAAAATACACGAACCTTCATGCATACACATCAACAGGTAAGCGAAAACCGAGGCAGAATAAAAACTTTTAAATAAAAAAGTCTAAGCATCCGACATAAGTCTCACAACCATGTTCGCGAAATAAGGAAATCTGAAAATCAATGTTCCCAACATAGTTTCATAAAAACTCCATCAAACATGACCATCATAGCAAAAATCCTTAAGTCGTCCTCCGCTCGCCGTTCTATGGATAAGGAACCCCAGGTTCATCCTCTATCCACTCAACCCTGTTTCTTGCAGGTTCTGAGAGGAAAAATAAGGGGTGAGTGACAACGTCACCAGCAAGTAAACCATAAATAATCATGAATTAAATGGAAAGTACACACCAGAACCATACCCCGAAAAGTTTGGATTCTAAAAGCCACATACGACCACTTCAATAACGGTTTTGAAGATAACACGTAACACAATTTGACATTGCACATTTTGTACATCATAAAGTCTATTTTGGAAAAATTTACTTAGGCACTACCTAACCCCCCAAACAGTCCGTCTTTATACATGAAAAGGGGCTACATTTCATTTTCCTAATGAACACAACACCTCTAAGCAATGGAACATTCAAACATACAATTTCCATATATCTTTCACCTCCCAACACATATTCTTTCACTTGAAATATTGTTCAACCACATCTCCTTTCTCCACCGTCCCATTTTCATGGTGAGAAAGAAAAACTTTACCCCATTTATCATAGATATGCAACATAGTCATATTCAAAGGAAGCAAAGAAATTATCTTTGGAGGAATATCACACATGCAAGTCACCTTGCTCAAGAATCCAAAAGTTTTATGCTTCAAGATTAATATTTTCCATCTAAGATTAAATCTTAGCAATAGCTAGACATTCAAGCATATACTTTCACACATAAGTCAAGAGTATTTATAGTGTACTTGCCTTCTTGGATCTTAGATCTTGCTTGAAACTTGTTGAAATAAGAAATGCTTCCTTCCACCCCTTCCTATCATACACGGTTTTAGGGGTAGGAATATTGGTTAGCTACTATTTAAATACACAATACATCTTATTTTGAGGCTAGATGGTTTTACCAAATTGAATCTTGAATGGAGGTTGAGATGATTCTAACCCACCAAGAAGCTTATCTCTCTTAGCACTTCGCAAATCTTCACCTAGTGACCTCTTGAAGGTCACGGTTTCAACAAGAAAAGAGGATATCTTGTGAGCTTCACTATGTAAGATATAGAATTCTCTTAAGGAGTTTAGAATGTACTCACCTAGACCAAACTTGAACTTGGATGAGCTAAATCTTCTTGGCTCAAGTTGGCCGTGTGCCTTGAGGAAAAGAGAGGGAAAGTCTCTTGCTACGTGATAATTTCTTGGATAGTGAGTAGGTTAAAGATGGGTCAAGAGGCTCTTTATTAAAAGAAGAAGAGAGAAGTTTTTTGGTTAGGGGGAGTGACCGGCGGCTCCATCATGAAGGAAGTGGAAGAGTTCTCATGTGCATGAGCATCATAATGGAGCTCACTTAAAGTTTAGCCATGAATTACTTTTTAGGGTACATGAAGAGTCTTAAAG
This sequence comes from Eustoma russellianum, assembly GCA_036186865.1. Classification (NCBI taxonomy): domain Eukaryota; kingdom Viridiplantae; phylum Streptophyta; class Magnoliopsida; order Gentianales; family Gentianaceae; genus Eustoma; species Eustoma russellianum. The sequence continues at coordinate 2,540,785 of AP025075.1, forward strand.
CCATTATAAGCTCAAAAAGGCTTCATGGCCGAATTTATAAGTGTGTGTACTTATACATATATGAATTCAATTTATTGCATTTTATCTATTAACATAGCTTACCCATTTTCATATCTTAATTTATATACTATACATATATGCGTTCTTAAAGTGTATTTTCAAACTACTCTCCTTTAAATACACTTTTCATGAAATTAAGCCCCTTTAGGCCACTGTTACGCCATAGGCCGAAATGTATATATATATACATATATATGCCATATATATCCGTATATATATATTTCCAATACAATGCATATATGTATAGATATATCATGTAAACATACTTTTTACAAAATTGAAGTCATTAGACCAAAAGTAACTAAAGTTAGTGATGAAATCCTCTTGGCTCACCCAAGGGAATAGCTGGAGATTAAGGGGTTTATTCCCAAGCTCATTTACTCCTTAATTGCTTTATCCCTTCTTATTCCTTAAGTTACTTTTTAGAAAGCTACTACGGTGGTTTACGGGGTTACCATAGACTGCCCATGGGTTCAACCGGCGGTGGTTAAGCATGCTCCATCATGCTTTAGTTGTTTTTTTAGGGTGTTTAATGATAAGTTACTAATTGCTCGGGAAGAGTTAAATGGTAAAGTTGGTCCCATTACTTCTCCATTCCTTGTAACTCAAGGTTCATGTGAGTTACTTGTCCTTAGAATAGTATCCTCATATGGCTACTTCATGCATAACTACTTATAAAATTGCTTTAGTGAGCAATTAAAGTGAGTAGTTGGTCTTTTTAACAAAATGTAGCCTCCTAATTACCCCCTTTTCTCTCGACGGCTTAATGGAGAAAAGTAACACTTTTCCCCTTTTTACCTTTTTAATCCCACTTAGTGAGATACTAAATGCTAGTATGAACTTTTCATGCTTGCTTTGCTAAGACTACCAAGGCTTAGTTGGCTTGTAAGAGGAAACCCTATCATGGTATCCTCAAGACCCTTATGGCTGAGATTTATGAAAAATCTTGGAAGGTAATGCTATGATCTCACATACTTCATAATTCATACTCGAGGTAGTATACTATTTCCCTACAATATTAAAGAATCGTTGATAAAATGTTCTTGGCAGAAATAACGTTCCATTGCGTCACCTCATACTAGTTCTCAGATACCATACGGTTTTTCGATGGGGTACAACACCTACAAAGCATTATAAATTCTTGGCATGCATCATTCTTTTTAGCTAAGAACATTACCCAAGTGTACCTAGAAAAGTAATCTACCACCACAAAGGTGTAATGTTTTACACTTAGACTTGCCGTACCAATATCCCCATACAAATCCATATGAAGTAATTGTAGGGGTTTGAAGGTGGGGATTTCACTTTTGGGCTTGAATATTGTTTTAACAAGCTTTGCCTTTTGACAAGTGTCACATAAGCCATGGTTTTCGAAATTCAATTTTGGAAGACCTTGGACTTTTTTATTTTTGCAAATCTCTTTGAAATTTTTAAAACTAATATGTCCAAGTCGTCTATGCCATAGTTGAGTTAAATCATTTTTGGCTACTAGGAAAGAAACATTTTGTGATATCAAATCATGTGTGCTGAATTTGTAAACATCATTTTTACGTATAGCCTCAAAAACAATCTTATCGTTCTTTTTCACAATGCATTTTCTTTTCACAAATTCAACATGAAAATTAGCATCACATAGTTGGCTAACACTTATCAAATTATATTTAAGCCCTTCTACATGTAGTACATTATTAATAGCAAAAGAAGAGTTACCAATTTCTCCATGTCCAAGGATTTTGGCTCTCCCATTGCCAAAATACACCGTTCCACCATCTTGGAGCTTGAGTGTGGTGAACAACGTTTTGTCTCCGGTCATGTGAGTTGAACATCCGCTGTCCATGAGCCATTTGGTTCCTTCTTCTTTGGCTACTCCATTTATCTTGAGAGCCTACAAAACCAAGAGATTTATGCATTGGTACCCTTTGATGATTGGGTCCTTCAGGGTTAGTTTGTCGACCCTTAGGCTTCCAAACATACATGCTTCCAAATCTAGCTCTACATTCATTCTTCACATGTCCTACTTTGTTGCAATGAAAACAAGTGGGTACATGCCTTGGTTTAGAAGATGATGAGTTATATTGTATTTTTCTCTTATTTGTCTTTTTCTTTAATGACTTAGGCTTAATGGAAGAATGTGATGTATTAAATCCTAAACCGGATTTATCATTTCCAATTCTTTGGTTTCCAAGTAGTTTTTTCTAGATTATTTTTACCATTAGTTAGTCTTTGCAAGTCTAACCTTAGTTTTTCACATTCTTTTCTAATTTCTACATTTTCCAGAGCTATGGTTTTATGCATGGTGAGTATGATGTCATGCTCTTAAAATATCAAAATATTCTTATCATGCAAATTCTTATTTTCTAAAATACACTTCTTAAACTCTTTATTCAAATGTTTATACTTTAAGTTCAGTTTTTCAAAGTCATCTTGCAAATTTCCTATTTCATCTTGCAAATTAGAAGGATTAGAATTTACCTCAAGATCATCTTCAATTGCCATGAGACAAGTGGTTGAATCTTTGGATTGTCAACTATTGCAAGAAGTCCAACACCTTGATCTTCACTCTCTTCTCCTTCCGATTCGGAAAAGAGATCATCCCACGTGGTTATTTCCGCATTGAGGGCTTTCTTCTTTTGAGGAAAGACCTTCATCTCTTGCTTTTGCGGATCCTTTACGTGGCAATCAATATACTGACCGGGTCGACCACATCTATAGCAATTTTCACTTGCTTCCTTTTCTTTGGGTGGTCTCTTGAAAAACTTTCTTGCTTGAGCTTTGTTTCTAGTTGCCATTCTTCTAAATTTTCTTACTAGAAGGGCAACTTCCTCTTCTGATTCATCGGACTCTACCACCAATCCTTTGTGTGATGTTTGTGTGGGCTTGATAGGGTTCATCCTATTTTGTTCATGAATAAGAATTTCATGAGTAAGAAGATTACCGGATAGCTCATCAAGGGTAATAGTCTTGAGATTCTTTGATTCGGTGATGGCGGTGACTTTAGGTGTCCATTCTCTTGGCAATGATTTGAGGAGTTTTGAGACAAGGTCTTTATTTGAGATTTTATTGTCCATATGGAGAGTTGATTCACTATTCGTTTGAATCGATTGATTGTCTCCTCAATCTTCTCACCTCTCTTCATTCTGAACATCTCATATTCCTTCATGAGCATGCGTCTTTTGGCCATTCGTACTTGCTCAGTTCCTTCGTGTACCATTTCAAGCCTTTTCCATGCCTTATGGGCTGTTTCAAGACCTTGAAGTCTTATGAGCTCAGTGGTGGTAAGGGCACTTGAGAGGATATCAAATGCTTTGCCATTGATGGCGAATTTTATCTTCTCTTTGTCGGTGTAGTCATCCTCATCTTTGAACATTGATTCTCCTTTTAAGTTGGTAATCATAGGAACTTCAATTTCTTTGACAACAGCTCTCGATATATCAAATCCGCAATCTTTCAAATGATTGATCATTCGAAATTTCCATAAAGAATAATTTTGGGCATCAAACATAGGTGCTTTAGTGTTTGATCCTGAAAATAGTGTAGTAGGCTTGAGAGATGAAGTGTGAGATGAAGAGGTTGAGGTTGAGGTTGTCATTGTCATGATCTTTAACCTTGCTACTTGCAAAGATAGGCTAAGCAATTAAGGTTAGGTTCTGATACCAATTGTTAGGTCCGAAATACACTCTAGATGGGGGGTGAATAGAGTGTTTGGCACTTTTACAGAATTTTCTTATTTGGCTCAACTCAAAAGAGATTCAAAGTCAAAGCAAGAATAGGAGATGAGAAGCAATGAATCTGTGCACTTGATATAGAGTGGCTCGAATCATAAATGATTCTACTCCACTACCACTTTGTTTCCAAAGTGGATTTTCAACAACTACTCTTCTTATTAAAGCTAATAAGAACAACCACAGCAACACGTACACTAACACCTTAGTGTAAGCAACAACAACAGCAACTTCTTGCACAAAACACACTTGTGAAACTACAGCTACTACAACTTTAGCAAGACCAACTTCCTACTATCTCACAACTTCAACAAAGTTCCCTCAAGAACTTTCTCACAGTTGGTTGAAGGAAATAGTAAGGTTCACACTTTCTCAATAGTCTAAGCACAAGCAAGAGATCAAATATTTATGGTTGCCCTTGTGATAGACTCTCTATCTCTCAATTTACAACAATGAAGAGCAAAGAAAAGCTTAACAAGCTTTAAGCAATTTTACAAATGTGAGACAACTATACAACAATGGATAATGAAGCTAGAGGATGTTGAAGTGTATTTTTGCCTCATCCAAGCCTCTTCCTTTTATAGATGAAGTTCACCATGTTTTTGCGCTCTCCACCATGTCTTAAACTACTCCAAATGTCAAGATAATGCCCAAATAGTCTTTAGCCACCCTATGGAGTGATTTGATCCTCAATAGCCAACCTAGGATTGCTTAGATATGGATACAATAGTCAAGGAAGCATGTAATATGTTGGGTTAAAGTCTACGAGAAATTTGACCAAGATTGGATAGAGAAAATACCATGAATCTCCATTGGATTTTGTTCCAACGTTCGAAATATTTTGAATTCTGGGGGACATCGATCGATCGAAGTGCCTGGGGTGAGAGATCGATGTCCTCCAGAAACTTTGCAGTTTTTGAAACTGCTGACATCGATCGATCGAAGTCCCCCTGGGAGAGACTGATGTCACTTCGATCGATCGATGTCCCCTGGACTGAGAGATCGATGTTCCTGGGTTGAGAGATCGATGTTGGACAGAAAGATTACTGACTGACATCGATCGATCGATGTCAAAGGTTGAAGTGACATCGATAGATCAATGTCCCCAGCCTGAGAGATCGATGTTGGACAGTAAGTTCAAATCTCAACCATTTTTGACATAGTGTAATTTTCTCATCTTGCATGAAGTCTCAAACATAAATTTAAATTATTTAAAACATCTTTTCATCATCAAAACAATTTATAACTTAACAATGCAATTTTTTGGTTTATGACCTTGTAAATTTCGTTATAATTTTGTCGTCACCATGACTTATATCATATGATATAAGACTTGAATATACTCATAAATATGAAGTGTATATATTGGTGTGACGTTGACGTCCGTTTATAATATATTTGACGTGTCGGTGGTATGTCAGAATATACGTATGTATTTCCTTTTAAAAGATATGGATATATATATATTAAATTTATATATGGCGTGTGAATTAAAGGGGATGAGGAGACTTTCTATTTCCAATTTGCTGCCAGATAGCTCTCTCCAAATATTTCCTCATTTAATGAACTAGTTAGTTCATTAACTTAAACACTTCAGTTAATGAACTAGTTTAGTTCATTAATTATGGCACCTGAAAATAGTACAAAGACAACAAATGTTTGCCATATGATGTAAGCATTAATGCTTCATGGCTCGTTAGTACGGCAATAATATATATAATCATGTAAAGCATGTTCATCACATAAGCGTGTCAAGTAACAATCTATTCATGCATTTCGTAAGTGCGTAGCATTTAAATCATGCATTTGTAAATCATTCAAACCCTTTTTCTCAACAGATAATCACTGTAGTCATCATCTTCCTTAAGATAACCTTGTTGGTAATGCGATAGAATGAAAGACAGATGTTATGCCTACCAAGTACAGTGCAATCAGTAGATATTTATTTCTAGAAATTGAAAAGATTAAAAATGTTAAACAAATTTTCTTTGACAAGGCACTAGAAATCCAAGTAGTTGACAATTTAAAAGTGATCCTAACATTAATTTTGTCTATAAAGCTGAAGTTGGCAATGTGTTTTGTGTTTCTATTACCTTAAGAACATGGTTTCCGAGTAACTACCAAACAAGTCTAATTTTGTACTATGTATATGACCTTTTGATTCATAATAAGTTTTCATCTAGATTTTATATGTGATTGATTCATTTGTCTTGTGGAGTGAATACAAGATAATGAAAACCCTAATACTATTAAGAGGAAAAAGAAGACGAATACCATTACTGTTAGAATGACTAAAAATATGTGATACATCTTTTCGTTGATATTCTATGAAAAGTCTATGAATGTGTTTAAATGTGTTTAAATATATGACATAATTTGACTTAGTGCCTTGACAAAGAATTGTATTAAACCAATGTTATGAGGTTTGTAGATGGATTTGTCATAGGAATTAAGAGTTCACGTTACAAAAAAATTTGTCTAGAATTTCAAATGTGAAGCATGCTGTCGTATATAATATTGAAAGCATTCTTTGGTAAATGAAAAATCTAAGAGTTAGAGATTGATATCTTGTTTTCTTCTTTTAGAAGATTGAGATTCTTGTTGAGAACTTAAGACGGTACTTATATGTACGTGAGGCTTTCTTGCCTTAGGCCTTTGATGATTGTGTTAAATGCTAAGGAGCTTTGCGGAAAACTAGAAATTGTTTAAGTGTGTTGAGTCCAAAAGTGTAATCTTTACTGCAGCCATACCAATTTTCTCAAAACATTTGCGGATCGAATCAAGTTTAGGACAGCCATACTAGAATGTTCCAACCAGACAATATTTGAAAGAATCAGCAAGGACGGTTACCTCCTCTAGAGTAAATTTGATTGCAGGGACTCCTTTGAACCTAGTTATCTCACGCGGTGGAAGATTTGGAGCGGAAGCCTTAAGAACAGAGGCGAAGGAGCAGGATGGATCCATCGAAGCCACATAAGATGGAAAGAAAGCGATCGATCAGAAAACAGACAATGGAGTAGACAAATTTGGGAATTTAGATTGCAGAAATAGAGAAAAGCTTGGAAATCAACAACGATCATCATTGTGCTGCCAACGATCGCAATCGACAGAGCAAGGCTTCCATTATATATATATATACATATATATATGACCGATAAGAAATAAGAAAAATGGCAGCCGTGCTCTGTCAAAGATGGCGATCGCTGATGGCGCAATGACGATCGTAGCTGATTTCCATGCATCTCTCAATTATTGCTCCTTTCTTCATTCTCAATTCTTCAGTTTTCTGTTTCTGTTTGATCGCTTTTCTTAATTCTGGTCGATCAATTTTATTTCTTCTCTGGCAGCACTAACATAAATCCACAACGATCCTTCGCAACAGTTCTTAAGGCTGCTGCTCCAATTCTACCTCCACGTGAGATAACTAAATTATGTTTGAGGCCTTGAGGGACAAAAACATTTACAAACTTACCATAAATGATTTGGTTTCACAAAATATTTCATTCTTAGTAGCTAAAAATGATTTGGCACAACTTTGGCATAAACGCCTTGGACATGTTTGTTTTAAAAATTTTAAATATATTTGTGAAAATGAAAAAGTTCGAGGGCTTCCCAAAATGAATTTTGAAAACCAAGAACTTTGTAGCACTTGTCAAAAAGCAAAGCTTGTGAAAACAAGCTTTAGGCCCAAAACAAATATTTCCACCTCCAAGCCTCTACAAATGTTACATATCGATTTGTATGGGGATATTGGTACAAAAAGCTTGGGTGGCAAACATTACACATTTGTGGTAGTAGATGATTACACTAGATATACATGGGTAATGTTTCTTGCGAAAAAAAGTGATGCATGTCATGAGTTTGTTAATCTATGTAGGCAATTGGAAAATTACATGAGTGACACCATTAAGACCATTAGAAGTGATCGTGGTGGTGAGTTTGATGGAGATTTCCAAAAGTTTTGTGTATCCAAAGGATATGTACATAAATTTTCGGCTCCAAGAACTCCCCAGCAAAATGGTGTGGCCGAACGCAAAAATAGAACCCTACAAGAAATGAGTAGGGCAATGCTCAATGAGTTTGGCTTGCGCAAGTATTTTTGGGCTGAAGCGGTTAATGCCGCTTGTCATGTGATTAATCGCGTCTATTTGAGACCATACTTAAATATGACTCCTTATGAACTTTGGAATGTCAAAGTCCTTAACATTGGGTATTACAAAGTGTTTGGTTGCAAGTGTTTTATACTCAATACTAAAGACGTGTTTTATACTCAATACTAAAGACACTTTGGACAAGCTTGATTTCAAAGCGGATGAGGGCATATTTTTGGGGTATGCATCAAATAGTAAAGCATTTCGTATTTTTAACAAAAGAAGCAAAAAGGTGGAAGAGTCTATTCATGTTAAGTTTAGTGAATCACTTAGTAATGAAACTAAACTTAATAATGAACATGAAGATGTTGAAGATAAAACTTCTCAGGAAGAAGAGCATGATATTATTCCAAAGGTTGTTCATCAAGAAGAGATTGTTGATGAACCACCTAAAGGAAAAAATCTTCATTGACTTAAAAATTGATCCTAATGAAGGAAGTCATCCACCTAGTGTCAAAGATCAAAGTGAAACAAATAGCGACACTTCACACGCTCCTTTTGATGAAACACAAAATGTGGTTGATGCATCTCATTTACCGGAAAATGATGAACATATTGAAAATGATCATTTGTCTCTTCCGGAAAGTGATCATGTGGAAGTTGGAGGAGATGTATCCAATCTTCCTAGGTCATTTAAGCACAAAAGCTCACATCCTCATGGATTAATTATGGGTGATATAAATCGTGGTATCACTACTAGAAGACAATTTAGAGGAAATGCATTTGTGTCACTTTTAGAACCTAATAATATTAAGGAAGCACTTCTTGATGAGGATTGGATTTTAGCTATGCAAGAAGAGCTAAATCAATTTGAAAGAAGTGATGTTTGGGAATTGGTTCCCAAACCTCATGATCATCCTATTATTGGCACAAAATGGGTATTTCGTAACAAAATGGATGATCAAGGTAATGTCACAAGGAATAAGGCAAAATTAGTTGCTCAAGGTTATCGTCAAGAAGAGGGAATTGATTTTGACGAAATATTTGCACCCATAGCACGAATTGAAGCCATAAAAATGTTGTTAGCATATGCTTGTTACAAGGACTTCACGCTTTACCAAATGGATGTTAAATCCGCCTTCTTGAATGGAGTTATTCAAGAAGAGGTATATGTGGCTCAACCTCCCGGGTTTGAACGTCATGATTCTTTACATCATGTTTATAGACTTAAAAAGACACTCTATGGCATTAAACAAGCTCCTAGAGTTTGGTATGATAGGTTGAGTACATTTCTTCTAAATAATGGATTTTCAAGAGGTAAAGTGGATACTACTTTGTTTATCAAAGAATAAGGTAAACATCATTTTCTTGTTCAAGTATATGTTGATGATATTACTTTTGGTACTACTAACAATCTTCTTTGTGAGCAATTTGCTAGTTTGATGCAAGGTGAATTTGAAATGAGTATGATGGGAGAACTCACTTATTTCCTTGGACTCCAAATCAAACAAACTCAAGACGGAGTATACATTTCTCAAACCAAGTATACAAGGGACTTGCTCAAAAAGTACAACTTTGGTGAGGGTAGAAATGTGAACACTCCTATGAGCACAAGTTTGAAACTTGATAAAGATGAAAAGGGAAAGCAAATTGAGGTAACCTTGTATCGTGGCATAATTCGTAGTCTACTTTATTTAACTGCTAGTAGACCTGATATTTTGCATGCCGTATGTTTATGTGCTAGATTTCAAAGTGATCCTAGATAAATGCATCTCATCGTAGTAAAACGTATATTTCGTTATCTTAGAGGAACTTTGAAGTTTGGTTTATTCTATCCTAAGAATGCGTGCTTTGATCTTAGAGGTTATAGTGATTCCGATCATGCCGGAAGTCTTGTTGATAGAAAGAGTACATCTAGAACTTGTCAATTTCTTGGAGATTGTCTTGTATCTTGGTTTTCCAAGAAACAAAATAGTGCTTCTCTTTCTACTGCGGAATCCGAATATGTTTCGGCCGCATTGTGTTGTGCACAATTATTGTGGATGTCACATACATTAAATGATTATAATGTTCATTTTTCAAATATACCTATTTTTATGTGACAATACCTCAGCTATAAATATTGCACAAAACGCAGTTCATCACAGTAGAACTAAACATATTGAAGTGAGACATCACTTCATTCGGAATGGTGTTCAGAAAGGATTGGTTTGTGTTGAATTTGTGCCTACTAGTGATCAACTAGCAGACATATTTACCAAACCATTGCCAAGTGAAGTGTTTGAGTCCATTAGGAGTAAATTGGGATTACTCCTTGTTTAAATTTGAAAGTGATCAGCTGAAATAGAGTCCTGGGGAAATCAAGCGCTCGTTGTAGCGTTGAAAATGCTATTTTGTTACACAGCCCTAGGAATTTTGTACAATTAATGCAGTGGTATATTGGGGAATAATTAAACTATTCCCAAATGAAAAGGCGCTACACTTTCCATCCAAAAGTCCTAAAACAGCCGGCTGGTCTTTTCACTTCTCACCTTCTCTCTCCGGTTAATACCCTGTTTTCTCTGAAAAAGGTGACTTAACTTCTCTGTTTTTCCATTCTCAAAACTGTCAAAGTCAAATAGTCTTCAATATTGCATTAACTCTTCACTGGTTCTCATCCTTGAAACCGTCACATTTATGCAGCCTTTCAACTCTTTTCTTTTCATTCTCCACAAAAGCAACTTCTAAAAATCTCTTTCATCTTCTCCGGTATTTTGTTCCTGTGAAATCACAATGGCTTCCTCCTCAAAACAAACTGGATAGAAAAAGGGTAAAGGCTTAAAATCACAAAAGCAAAAAAGCTTCTGCAGTCTTTGACGAAACTGAGGAGCTAATCGCAATTCGAAAAAGTTTAAGGATGGACAATATTCCATGGGTTGCCAAGGATACCACAGATATCAACAAAAAGCCCTCAGGAATGGGAGTTGGTGTTCATCTTAATAGGTATTCTCAGTTGATATTTGATGAGTGGGATAGTAATAACAGACCTATTGCTCCTCTTAAAATTGTTGAACTTCTGAAACCTCAAACTATTCCTGAGGTACAAGACGTTGTTGTTTTATTAGAAGCACAAGGATTAGACAAGTTATGGTCTCATGAAAAAATGAAAGCCTATTCTCTTAGGTACACTTTGTTGTGCAAATTTTTGGGCTAAGTTTGATAGTGAAGCAGAGTTAATATCTTTAAACTCTGTGATTGATGGTATTCCTCTATCCTTTTCAATTCAAACGCTATGTGATGCACTCGGGGTGAGGAATGAAGGTGAAAGCACGTTTGCTGTATATGGTTAGCCCTACACTGTATCTGAGACAGAGGTTAAGACTAACCTAGGCTTTCTACCTTCTAAGAAACTTCAGAAAATGCCTTAAGAGCTTGAAGTATTTATTCACACAGAAAGAGTCGAATATGCGTCAGAGGAGATAGCTTGAGCTACTGAAGGACTATGACCTGACCATCAGTTATCATCCGAGGGAAGGCAAACCGAGTTGCAGATGCCTTTAGTAGAAAGTCTAATCATGCCAGACAGACGCCACTGGAGAAAGAGATTGACAAATTTGATATTGACATTGTTGATTCCACTGCTAATGTTTTGGCAGCCTTGGTTATTACACCATCTCTGATTAGCGGATTAAGGAGGCGCATAAAGAGGATGTGACGCTCAGAGATATTCGAGAGAGGATGTTGACCAGTCTGATTGAGGGTTTCTAGATTCATGACGATGGCATTATCTGGTACCAAAGAAGGTTGTATGTGCCTGATGTTGAGGACCTAAGGAAGGAGCTATTGAAAGAAGCGCACAATTCGAAATTGTCAATACATCCAGGTGCTACAAAGATGTATAATGATCTAAAGAAACACTATGGGTGGAGCGGGATGAAGAGACACATCGCTGAGTTTATTGAGAGATGCCTCTGTTGTCAACAGGTTAAGGCAGAGCGTCAAAGGCCGAAAGGTTTGATGTTACCGTTGGAGATACCAGAATAGGAATGGGAGCATGTGACGATATATTTTGTTGTAGGACACACCCTAAAATAAGAAACGACGACATAATATGGGTGATTGTTGATCAATTCACGAAGTCTGTTCACTTTTTACCTGTGCCGAGTGACATGACCTTGGAGAGATTGGTGACGCTGTACATCGATGATATTGTCAGTCTTCATGGGGTCCGAGTTAGTATCGTTTCAGACCGTGAACGGAGATTCATCTCTAGGTTTTGGTCAGCTTGTAAGAGAAGGTTAGGGACGGAGCTACATTGAGCCGCTTTTCACCCGCACACCGACGAACAGTCAGATAGGACCATTCAGACTTTAAAGGATATGTTGAGAGCGTGCGCATTGGACTTCAAGAGGAACTGGGACGGTATGATCAAGTTAATTGAGTTCTCCTACAACAATAGCCACCACAGTGCCATCGTCATGACACCCTTTGAGGCGCTCTACGGACGTAAGTACAGGTCACCTGTTCATTGGGATGAGGTTGGTGAGCGCGTTATTACCGGTCCTGAGTTGGTTGAGCAAACTAGACGGAGTGAAGCTGATACATGATAGACTCAAGGTTGCTCATTATGGAAGCAAGAGCTGGGCTGATTCGAAGCGACGTCCTTTAGAGTTCGTAGTGGGCAAGAAGATTTGCTTGAGGGTGTCGTCCATGAAGGGGGTTTCACGATTTGGTTTGAAGTGTAAGCTGAGGCCTCGCTACATTTGTCCGTATGAGATACCTGAGAGGGTCGGTACCTTGGCTTACCGACTGGTGCTACCTCCTGTCTGGGCTCAAGTATATAGCGTATTCCATGTTTCCCAGCTGAGGAGATATGTTCTGCATCCGAGCCATGTTCTGGATGTGCCGCCGTTGAGGATTCGACCGGATACAACATATGAAAAGACGCTTATTTGGATAGTGGACCGCAAAGACCATGTATTGAGACATCGAGTCATCTCTTATGTTAAAATTTAGTAATATGTCACATATTGCATCCTTAATAGACGCCAAGTGAACTTTGGGTGGATTTTTCTAACCTCTGTTACAGCTGCTTTAACCAAGTCCTCTAGAATTCTACCCTATGCAAATTGCCTCTATGTTCTGCTTGATCATATGGGCATTGATATCCCTCCAATTCATCTGGATAACATTAGTCAGAAAGGATGGTATGATGCCATGAACATTGCTCAAATAAAAAAAGCCCAGAAAAATAGGAATCCAACGGATAGCTCAGCCCAAGGGATGAAACTGAAAGATCGAATGCTGAGGCTGCGGTTCAAGACAAATTCTCTGTCATAGAACATGAATTGGATTGTAGGTTTGATACTAGCCTTTGGTCTAACATTATCTAAGTGTTGTTAATTGGTCTTATTTGACCAAGGTTTTGATAGAATATTTTCAAAGACTTAGAATTATATTTTGGGATGGATAATACTTGGCCTATTTGGACTTGATTTTAGAATAAACAGTTGAGTTAACAATTGCCAGTTGTCATCTGATTAACAAACAATGATTTTGAATCATGGGCATGAAGAAGGATGTAAAGAAGTTTATTGATATCTATTTCATTATGACAATAAATATGTTTTAAAAGTTATAAGACTTAGCATTTAGTGCCGCATGTGAATGACTATATAAGTTTAGTGCTTATATTCTTAAACATAGATAACAAACACTGGAATTTATATGGCTAAATTTGAACATTAAACTAAATGTATGGTTGATGATGAAATATGACTTTTTTGAATCTATGATATGATTGGAAAATCAAAATGTTGTTTCTTATGTCTCTTTGATCATAAGAAAGTTGTTGCATTTTAATCCAAAGTGACATAGAGAGTTAAGTTTATATTCATTGTTGAAAGCTTTTTGTGTTGAATAATACCATGGCTTTTTGCTGAGGACATGATGACTAATTTGAAGTTGTGAAGTTGATATTATTCATTTAATGAATGCAAAATTTGGTACAAAGAATGAAGTTTTGTGATTATTGTTCACCTAAAATTATAAAGTAAAACCTGGATTAGATGGGTGAGAGGATACATTGAATTCTATGAATTCTGATTTGATCGAATGTTTGGTGAGCGAGACAGAACGTTTGGCGGTAACCCTGAATCTGGTTTCTGAGTTGGTCCAATTCTGATGTTTCCTTCTTGTCATCAAATGCTTCACCAAACTCTGAGTAATGCCATTTGCCCAAATTTTGGTCCAAGGATTAGCGATGAGTTTTGAGTTACAACGTTCGTAAATTCCGAATACAGCATTTGGTAAAATAGACCACTTCAGAGAGCAGAATTTTTCTGTTTCTGCTGTCTTTTGATGAAATTATGCAAATTTTGCAACTTGGGACACCTCTTTTCAATCTTGAATTGTCATAAACTAACTCTCGAAGTTAAATTCTATAAAGAAGTGTCAAATTAACTTCTTTCTCGTGAATTGAAATTCATAAATACAAGGATGAAAATGATTTGGGTATACTTTGAAATGGTTTTTTGATATACCAATGCTCCTTGAAAACCCTTTTTCACCACAAAAAGAATTTTGATTACCGACGAAAACATCACCGACGAAACGAGGTACGTCGGTCTTTCGTCGTTAATTTGCGACGCAACAGCGATAAAAACAGTTTCGTCGTTAATTGCGACGAAACTACGATGAAATACATTGTCGCTAACAAAAAAGTAGTCAGATTAATCCTTTCGTTACAATTTCGTCGGTGTTTTTTCGGTAGTTCATCGCTACTCTGTGTCTTTTGTTCGTCGCTATTTAGTTTGTAGCGTTTCGTCGCTATATCGTCGCTAATGTGTCGCTAAAATTCCAGAAACATAAACACGGATAAACAAGGAAATAAATTTGTCAGTTAGTAGATTCTCGGCATTGTATTAAGTTTCATCGGTATATCGTCGGTGTTTAGTCGATGAATTAGTTGTCGCAAATGTTTTGTTTTACTTTTCGTTCGTATTTTATTTCGATTCGTCGTTGTGTCGTCACAGATTCGTCGAGGATTAAACACGTGTATGAATTAAGAAAAAAGAAAGCGATGATTGGAAAAAAAAATTATTCATTTAGAAATAAAAATTTACATTATAAAGACGAAAAATTAAAAAAAGAAATCTAAAAGAAAAGCGGAGAGGGACCGTTCACTCTTCGTCATCGGAAGAGTTATCGGAAGAAAGAGTGGCCGCCACATTCTCCGCGAACTCTTTGAGGAGGAACTTCAGATTGTAATATCTGGCTTTCAACTTACGCAGCCTTCTGTTCATGCTCTGCAGTTGCCTCGACGCCTGCTGCCTGTTTGCTATAAGCGTACGGTAGTTGATCTGCGGTTCCGGCATTTCTTGTTGAGGATCCTCTAGCGGCATTGGGCCATGCACAGAAAATTGAATCCTTCCGCTCAACCGATGGTTGTGGTTGAGGAAGAGGCCGTTGTGGAGGTGCACTGTTTGCCCCTCCACGCCTTGGGGTTCTTCTATAACGACGGGGCATACTTTGTATTTTGTTTAGGAAGTTTTATAACTTTGTTTATGTGAAATGTAAGGCTGTGGGGTTATATATTGGTAAAATTAGCGAGGACATAGCGACGAATCTGCAACCAATTTATCTTCCGTTACTCAACATCGGAAGATGTGCTGACGTGACCGTTCTTTTGAACAAGCGACGAATTAGCGAGAAAATAGCGACGACTTAGCGACGTAAGGTCATGTGTACGTTGTAACACTCGGGCACTGTGCGGACATGACCGTTGGTTGAATAGCGACGCCGTAACAACGCCTATAGCGACGAAACGCATCGTATGGTGTGAAGATACGACGGTGTATGTCGCTACAGTCGTCGGTATTTCGTCGGTAGGCGATGAATTCAGACATTAATACACACACATCATACGATATCATTTGTTTTTTCCTTAGTTTGTTTTATTTCTAAACCCTAAACCCTAACAATTCTTATTCTCATTTCAGGACGAGTACAACAGATTACTGGCAGAGAGGGGAGAAGAGGCCGACAAGAACCGTGCTTATTGGGATGCGGTTCGGACCATCGGCCCTCAGAATAAGAAAAAGAGGGAGGTGTACGGGGTTGGATCAGCAGCGTCGCGATTCTTCCCCGAAGTTCTGCATCCAGGTGCTTCCTCCGAGGCCAGCACCTCCGCGTCTTCTGCGACGCCAGAGGATATTTCTCGCCTGGACACAGATCATGCGGCGCTGCAGCATGAGATGGAGACCATCAGGGCGCAGCATGAGGAGAGTGTACAGGCACTACGGTCGCAGCTCACTCAGACCCAGCAGGCGCTGCAGCAGTCGGTTCAACAGGCGCAGCAGGACACGAAGCAGGAACTCTCGCAGCTATCGCAGATCCTCCGCTCTTTCCTTTCCAGCTCCTCGCAGCCTCAGCCTCGCCCTCAGGATGGTCAGCCTTCTCCGCATGATCCCCCTCCACCTTCCTCTGCATAGTATTTCATTTTTTGATTTTTCGTACTGACTATTTCATTTATTGTATTGACATATTCTTTGTTATTTTATATTTTATCTGACATTTATACGGATTATATTTCATTTGTGTTGTTTAATTATACAAATTTCAATACACAAATACCGTATTTCTGTATAATATTCGTAAAAATGATTTTATATACAAAATAAAATATATTATAAAAATTAAATAATAATAAAAACTATTTAATTAATAATATATTGATATTATTAATAAGTTATAAATATTTAATATTTACTATTTAATATTTAATATTAATTTAATATTTAATATTGATTTAAATAATAATGACGAACTTGCGACGGAAGCCAAAGGTCGCAGACGGGACATATAAAAATAATTAAAAATAAAATTACCAACAAAAAAGTATTACAGATGAACTTGCGATGAAACATAAATGTCGCAGACCGGGCATACAAAACAATCAAAAATTTTAAAATAGCGACGAAAAAGATATACCGACGAACCGATGACGGAAAAAACAGGTCGCAGACCTGACAGATTTACGTCGCAATTTTACGACGAACCGCCGACGACCTTGCTCTCGTCGCAATATAACGACGTCGTACCGACGAAAATCACTTTGCGACAAGCCATACCGTTAGCGACGAAATAGCGACGAAATATGTCTGTCGCTATATGGCTGGTTTTTTGTAGTGTTTTAATTTTTTGTGAAACCTCTTCCTCTGGTATTAAACACTTCAAATAGACAAGTTCAATCTCCTATTGTAGAGCAAACATAAGCCGTTATATCCTAAGAATCATTTGGCGAAGTCTATCTTGTTCATTCGTAGAGGCAAAATTGCTTTTAAAGACGGTGTAACATTTGATGCGTCAGTTATTCTTTTCTCCTTTTTTTCATTTCTTTTTAATTGGATATTATATTTTGCCTAAATTTCCAACGCATGTGATATTCTGCTATCACAAAATGATTAGATTAGAATCATTAATGTCCAAGATACGAAAAGAGAAGCACACTCAGTGCTAATCCAGCCATCACAGGTGATCCCAGTTTATAAGCTCAGACACCAAAAATTTGTAACAGAGCCGAGTCGGTCAACATAAGAAAAATTAATAATAAAGCCGAGTCAACATAAGAAATTAGATGTAAACTTTTCTTCAGGTCCTCGATTTCTCAGTAGGAAGTTGTATTAAATGGATATAACAAACCCTGCAAGGAAACAAATGCAAAGTAACAAATAGGAGGTGCAGAATAATAAAAATTTTTGTTGCGCCTAGAGCTCCATTGAATTTGTCCTTTAGGTCGATTAAATATTGAAAAATATATAATATTAAATAGTAGTAATATAATATGAAACGTCATTAATTAAATGTATACTGCAAATTGTGACTCTCTAGCCAATTTGACATAAAGAATTGTGATAAATGTTCACTTGAAATTATGTAGAAGTATAAGGATTTAGTCTTTCATGCTTGTGTGAAAATAAAAATTACTTTTAACATGTGAAGTTTAACATGTCAATAGCTCGTATATGTTGTATAGCTACTAAAGAAGTTAAGAAGGTTGAAAAAAAATTAGATTAATATTAATGTTGGTTAGCTTATTGTTCTAATTGGTTGAAGATTTTGCTTGAGCTTATGTGTATGATGAGCTTTCTTGATGTATATGAAAGTAATTTTATTTTGCTAGTTGATATAACTAACTTCATGATAAAGGTGTTTATGATGAATTGTTGAATATGAATGTTTGAGGAGTTGGTTAATATGAAAATATGTGATGTATTTGACTTTGATAGTTTTGCTGATAAAAACATCTATGTTTCCAAGCTTGATCCGAGTTAGTTTTTGTAGACTAATGAGATATTTTGTTCAGTGATTAATCTACATAAATCATCCATAGGCTATGATTTGAGAAGATGGTAGCGCTTGATAATTAATATAAAGGTGTGAATGCTCATGAGTTTCTTTGGGCAAATTACAAAAAATGTGAAGTATATGAGAGTGTCCCGATAAAATTTCTTTGAGGTAAATTATAGACAGTGTGAGGTCTGTGAGAGTAGCCTGATAAGAACTAAGTGTATGTTAGTTCTTGTGATGTCGAGGGGGATGGAATTGTTCCATTTGATGTGATATCTCTATGATGGAAACCCTGCCTACTATTGGTAGAAATCCTACGAACGAGATTCAATATGGTAAAAATAAGTCGTGGAAGACTTCTAATCAGCACTATCAACTTATCCCTCCTTATGGATTTGATGTAAGGTGGTGTTTGCTGCATGTTTATGAGGGTGAAATTTTAATAATCTCATAATAAAACTCATGGCCATGTTTATGGGGATGTGAGTAGTATATTCATGATGAATTTCACCTATATAATTGTAGAGGTGGTGTCTCTTCCTATGAGAGTTTGGAATAACTCATTAGAGCACTTATGAAAACATATGACTAGATGCATGACCGAAATTGCACCAAACCGCAAACTTGTATAAAGTAGAGAATGACATGACTTTTTGTTTTTCATATAGACAGTAATGGAATATGATTCAAGACATCTATTTCATCTTATTTTTGTTTATATAACTCCATCTGACTATCGGCGCTTCAAGGCACAAGTCATCCTATCCATTAAGTGTCATTGTTTTTTTAATACAAGATATATTAGTTTATAATTATTAATGGATATTCTTGTATAAATGGTTATCATGTAGGCGTTGTCGAAAACAGTGCATAAATATGCATTCGAAAGTACTCTAAATTTATATAAAAACATGTAAAAAGGTTGATTGGAGAATGAATTGAAACTTTGATTGGATGAATGAGAAGATACTCTGCATTCTGAGGTGACCTAATGTTTGATGAGTGATGCCAAACTTTCAAGGGTGAATTCTTAGCGTGGTCTTGGAGTCTGGTCCGATTCTGATTTTTTTGTCTTGTCACTGAACTCTTCACCGAAGAATAGGTAAAACCGTTTATCAAACATTCAGTACAGAGTTTGGTGACGAGTCCTTAGTTTTGACATTCAAAAATTTTGAATCCAGCATTCAGTGAAATTGATCGAACGTTCAATAACTTTAGACAACATAATTTTTCTACTGTTTTTGATGAAACGATACAACTTTGGCTACTTTTGACACCTCATTTCAATCGTGAATGTCATAAACTATCTTTGTAAGTTAAATTCTGCAGAGAGGTATCAAATTAACTTCTTTCTCATGAATTAAAGGCTATAAATATAAGGATGAAAAGGTTTTGGATATAAACTTGGGATATACTTTTTAAATGGCTTTTGATATATTTTAAAATGATGTTTGAAAACCTTTTTTGAGTTTTTATGAAAACTTGCATAATTTCTTGCTTGTATTCCTTTTCATCTGGTATTAAGCACTTCAAATAGACAAATTCAAAATTTCTCTTATAGAACAAATGAAAGGAAGAACCTGTTATATCCTGCGAAGCATTTGTCGTTAGTCTACCTTGTTCACTGATTGATGTAAAAAAATTTTTAAGAACGGTGTAACATTTGTGACGTCTCATCTATTCTCCTATCATTTGTTTTCATTTCTTTATATGTGGTTTCTATATTTTGTCTAAATTTCCAACGCATCGCAGTGGCTATATCCATGTCAAAATTCCACTATCACAAAATGATTAGATTAGAATCTTAGTGTCCAATATACGAAAAGAGAAGCACACCCAGAATTGATCCAGCCATCATAGGTAATCCCATTCTTCACAAGGGTTAACGGTTAGAATATGTTGAGTTTTGATGATTTGCACAATTTGGCACTTTGAACAAGGGATTAGGCGCTTCATGTATGTTGTTTGAAGTCAGTATACTTCGAACGCCTACATTAGGCGCTTAATGTACCTTGGTGGAGTCCAGTACACTTCGAACGCCTACATTAGGCGCTTTATGTGAAGTGTCTGGATGTGCGAACACTTCGAACGCCTAGATTAGGCGCTTCATGTGAAGTGTTTGAAAATCAGGACACTTTGAACGTCTGATTAGGCGCTTCATGTGGCCTGTTGAAAAGTGCGAACACTTTGAACGCCTCTTTAGGCGCTTTATGCTGTCCACCAAGCCAAAAGTATTTTTCCCCTGAATGGGCACGTACTCCTAACTACCTTCTCTGATAAAAAGTCAGAGTTAGTTCGAACAAGCATGAAGAGCTACATTAGGCGCTTCATGTGACTTCGAACGCCTTAAGAAGCCCACATTAGGCGCTTCATGTGACTTTGAACGACTGTTCATTTTCACATCAAGCGCTCAATGTCACTTCGAACGCCTGTGCTTTTAGCAGGCGCTTCATGTGACCAACGTTACAAAGGTCTTATACTTCACTTTTTAACAACAGTTGACCCTTTGTACCCTCCTCTTTTAGTGTCTTTTTCACAGGTTCCTCTCTCTTGAAGATTTCAGGTTTCCTTTCTTGGCATTCATTTTGAAATCTCTCCAAGAATGTTGCTACATGCCAAAGGGAGATCTCCAATGATGAGGACTCACTAACACATGATGCCAAAACTCATTAATGTCAGTGCAGAGGGTTTCAAACGGGAAGAAACATGAAGGTTGATAAAAGAAGGATTTCTTCCATTTTCTTCTCCTAACTTTCTACTTTGCAAACTCTCAAATTCTCTCAAGCTCAAGCTCTCAAAATACTTATAATCTTTGTACATTTTACTCTATTGTTGAGAGTGATTATTGTAAAAAGAAGAAGAGTCTTCTTCTTGGTGAGATCATATTATGAGAGATTGGATAGATTGTTAGTCAAGGAGCAAGGGTGCTTCTTGTTTGAGATTTCTAGACTTTGAAGGGTTAGTTGATAGTGTGTGGTGAACTATTCTCCCTACAAGATTTCTTTGAGGGCAAAGAAGATCTTTGGAGGCTAAACTTCAAAGGGTTAGATTTCTTGGTTGTGGTCTAGGCAAGGTGCCTAGTTTTTCTATTTTCTGGATTTTGTTCTTGATTGTTGTTTCCCCCAAAAGAAATAACAATCCCCATTTCAAAATCCTTCTTGTGAAACATCAAGAAGGTAGAAGAGTAGAGTCATTTGACTTGAACCTTCATACATACTTGTGTTCTTTTTTTTCTTCAAGTCTTTATTCTTTCTAAAGATTATACCCAAGTATTGGTTGCACTTCAAAACGAAAAATAGCCATAAAATATCCATACTTGGTGACACACTATTCAACCTCCCTTCTAGTGTGTTCTAAGGGACCTAACAATTGGTATCAGAGCTACATCTTGTGATTTTGAGTTCAAATACCAAGATTTGATCTTCATAGTATGGATCCCTTCAGATTTGTTGATGCAAGTTCTCCAAGTAGTGATGCTTCTAGAAGAAGAAGACAAGAGTCACTACTCCCTTCTATCTCAAGTGTACAGGTCAAAGTACCCATGTTTGACCATGTGAGCTTCCCAAAAGACAAGAAAGCCTTCTACCAAAAGAAGAAGGCTCTACAAGAAGAAATAGCTCATTGGGAATGCTTATTGTCTAGATCAGAAAGAGATAACGATGACAATGAGAATCTAACTCTCACGGAGGTCAGTGACGATGATCTCAACAAGGAGTTTTATTCTCTCATGGCCATCAAAGACGACATGGAGGTATGCACTACATCCTCACATTATAGATTA
This sequence comes from Eustoma russellianum, assembly GCA_036186865.1. Taxonomy (NCBI): domain Eukaryota; kingdom Viridiplantae; phylum Streptophyta; class Magnoliopsida; order Gentianales; family Gentianaceae; genus Eustoma; species Eustoma russellianum. The sequence continues at coordinate 2,562,768 of AP025075.1, forward strand.
ATAGATGAAAGAGATGACTTAGCGCAAGAAATTGACCTCTTAGAACTAAAATATACTCGTGTCAAAAAGGAATTTAAAGCATGTATATACGAATACAATGACACGGTAGAAAATCATATTGCATTACAACTCGAGTATGAAATTTTGCTAACTATGCATATGATTGCACTAGAGGAGAAGCATGATTTGATAAAATCAAGCATCTCTCATAAAACCGTTGAGAATAAGAATTCTCAAAAGAAAAGTGCAAATAAAACTAAGGTAGTCAAAGATGCATCCTCACCTTGTTTGAAACCTAAGGTTAAATATAGTGTTTTGTATGCATCTAAAAAGGAAAAAATAAATGAACAAGCATCACACTTCAACAAAGAGAGGTATATGTTGAATTCGGCCACCATGTGTGTAACATGCTGAAATTTTCAACATGTGACATAAGAGAGGTATATGTTGAATACTTACCTTTTGTAGCTTCTCTCTTTGATTCATCAACATTGTATGATTGATCCTTGACCAATCAACATGCCAACAAGGCTCCACATATGCTTCAAACCAGCTGTAGGTGGCGTTGAGTGTGTTTGTACATGTGCTGAAATTTATTTTTGCTAACTTTGTAAAATAGTGCACATTTAATAATACACACATGTAATATTCCAATCAGCCCTTAATTTAATTTTCTAGAACACTTTAGGATGTATATTATATGTAAAAAGTGTCTAGATATGTGTCACATGATGTTCAAGAAAAACGTTCCATGTTATGTGCGTAGAAAATCGAATTTTCGATATTTATCGATTACCCGATTTTTCTCTAATTTAAATTCCAAATTTTGCACATGATATATATATTATGTTATGCATAATATATATAATATATACATTAAATTTCAGCAATTGGCTGATTTAAAGTGGTACCATAAACATGTGACAAAATTAAAATTGGAATCTTCACATTTTGGCCTAAATGTGGGGTGATTTGTGTGTGCCAACATGGAAAGTATTTTTGGCTGATCACACCATGTGTAGCACGAAATTTTCATCATTTTTTGATGTATATGGACTGGCCATTTATTTATGGCAAGTACGTGACACGTTGGCGAAGTTTCAGTATTCGCCCGATACGACAAATTTTGGTTTAGAACCTTTTATCGTGTCGTATTTAATTTGTCATCACCATATCTTATATCATATGATATAGGACCTGAATATACTCATAAATATGAGTTAAGTATAGTGGTGTGACGTTAACGTACGTACGTAAGATATATAACGTGTCGGTAGTACGTTGGAATACATGTGTATGCGCCTTTTATAAAAAAATCTGAAAATATAGTATATATATGTATAAAAAAGGCGTGTGACATTGAATGTGGGGAGGAGGAGAACACTTTCCTTCCTTAGCCTTGTTGCCTTTGTGCCTTTTCCAAATGAATCTTCCTTTAATGAACTACTTAGTTTATTAAACTAAGTACTTCACTTAATGAATTAATTTAGTTCATTAATGGTGGCACCTGAAAATAGTATAAACTCAACAAATGTTCGCCATATGATGTAAACTTTAATGCTTCATGGCTCGTTAGTACGGAAACATAATATATAAGCTAAATAAGGCAAGTAATGACAAGTTATCATGCATACATGTATACACTTATACACGTTTGTATATATATATATAAATATTCAACGTTTCTTATTTTGAAATCACTCAAACCCTCTTATTTCTACAATCGTGACTTAGGGGAAAATCGTAACTTAATTTCTAAGATCATAGCCTAAACCTATGCTTCCTCGTGGATCTAGAACCATGCTCTGAAAGATCGCACAGTCGAACACGTATTACTTCTTCAAGTCGTTCCGAAATTAGATCCAAGTGGTCGGCGGTATCAGTTGTGCTGCGACATCACTCCTCCGCATCTCCTTGTCGAAGAATCGTAGGTCCGAGTGAGATGGTGGTGGAGGCGGTGAATGCCGGTTCAGCAGCTGATGCTACTGTGCTGAGGTGTTGGTCATGGTGACTATGATATCTTCAAGGGCTTGGGGATAATCCCCTGATTCTGGTGGTTCTCACCATCAATCCCAGCTGGCTCACGTCGTGGAGGCATTTCCTGTTATCCAAGTTCATGAGAAGAAATCGGGTTAGTCAATAATAAGTTGGAAGGTTGAATGCCGATAAATCGATAGTTAGATAAGGAAAGCTCACCATCGGCACACACCCCCATAACCCGATCATAACCTAGGTCTAAGATCATATCTTAAGTCTACTTTGTTTATTATGGGTAAAATCGAAATTTTATAAAAGATCGTAACTTATGTCTAAGTGATCTAATTAAGCCTGCGTTTCCGAGGCGGATCTGAAGCCTCGGCTCTGATACCACCTGTAGCGCCCCGCTCCCGAGCCCTAACATCGGGAACAGTACACCCGCCGTATCTCACTAAGGAGAATACAAAGCGTCGAATCAATCTCTTACTTGTCAAAAATGACGTAGAAATTTTTTGCGGAAATGTAAACCATAATATATATTAAACCCCAATAATCGTCATTACATTGCTAAATAAAAGTTATGGTAATAAAAGTAGTAAAGTAGTATGTGAAAAATCCTCAAAGTATAAATAAGAACATAACAGCTGCAGAGTCCCTCATATCCTAGCTGCAGCTCTCAACCAGCCCACTCCGCTATGTCCGTACCGTCCTCAACGAAGATGTGCTTATAGTCCTCATCCGGCTCACCTGGGAAGTAGGGGTGAGTGACAGAAATCACCCAGTAGATGCCCGCCTCAAACCAATACAAAACGTGCATACCGAAATGATATAACCACATGGCACATAAATATAAGATAAAACCACATAGCACATATATATAAGATAAAACCACATAGCACATAAATACAAGATAACATGCATAAGATAAAGTAAATGCGGTAAGTAAAGCACTCCACATAAAATGCGCAAGTACGTGATGCATGCTCAATCAACGTATCACACGCAACAAGAATCATGTCATGCAATATGCCCCTAGACCTATATTCAATGCATGATCCCGGGATTGACTGGATGTCTATAGCCCGTACACTACGATCCACCCTGACCGATGTCCGTGGCTCGTACACCACGATCCACCTTAACCGATGCCCATGGCCCGTACACCATGATCCACCATGACCGAGTACCCATGGCCCGTACACCATGATCCACTCCACTCGAACGTCTGAGACCCGTACATCTCAACCCACTCCAAATGCAATGCACGTGCCATGAATGCAACAACAAAGTCGTCTGGGGCCCGTACGTCCATCCTCACCATCTCCGGCACTCAATATTTAGCTTCGTGAAATTTTTGAATATTGGAAAGTTGTTATTTATCACCACCCTTATTTTTTCTTAGCTTGTATTAATTTACTAGAATTTTCTACTAATTTCTCCTATGTTTCCCTTACTTAATTCTATTTATTACTATTGATTTTTAATTACTTAAATTTTCCAAACTTCAGAAATTAAGTGAAAATAATTTAATTTTAACCTTTTATATTTTCTGAAATTTATTTGAATTCGTATTGGTATTTAATTATATTTTCCTGGCCTGATCTGCCAGACCCGATACATTTTTTTTGAGAGGTTAAGGGGCCGCCTTCGGTCCGACCCGCTGGCCAGCCGACCCGGTCCGTTGGCCGGCCTGTTCTCTGCTTTAATTTATTTATTTATTTGGATGTTCCACCAGTAGCAACGCGCGCTGTGATTTGTTTTTCGATCCCAACCCCCATTTTCTCCTATTTCCAGTCTATAGGAACCTATTCTAAGGCCAAAACACAACTTTTTAAAGGCTCCTAATGTAAAAGTTCCCCTTTTTCCACATTTTTAAGGGTATTTTGTTTTCGATTCAGTCATACCACCAATTTCACACACATACACGCACATAGCAGCCATAAACAATATATCTCATGCTTTCCAACATATACAAAATTTACAACTTAAACAAATAAAAACAATGAAACATAATTTACAACTTAAAAAAATAAAACAACGAAACACGTTACTATACCATCAAAGCATGCATGAATCATACCCGTTTGAGGGGGGAAGAGGCACCTACCTTTTTGACGAATTAACTTCCTTCTCTTCTAGGCTCGAATCTAAACAATTGTACTATAAACATCAATACCTATAATAAAAGTGAATTTGACTGACTTAGAATAATTAGTTCGTAGCTTTCTATTTTTTCCCCCAAAATCAAGTACTTAATTCGGCTATAGCACATTTTTCGCACCAGATTTATAATTTAAATACATATATATCATAGGCATACAAATTCATATGTTAACATACACCAAAAATATGTTTACTTAGTGGCCAAAATATAATATGGTAATTATTTGGAAAACTTGGGAGTTTTCAGCAACGGCCAAAAAAAAAACACCTAAGTATTATAAAAACCAACTTAGTTTTTTTTTCTTTTTCACCCTTCAAAGTACTGCACATTTGAAGCATTCAAGGAAAGTTAATGTTGTTTTTTTTTCTTCATCTCGCTATTCAAAAGACAAAACAGTCTATGGAATCCTACATATATATACTCATTCAAAGCATTTGCACACAAATTCATTTATATATAATATTGCACACCCACTGCCTATATTCATCTATTAATTTTGCCGCTGCCTATACAAAATATGACACACGGTTTCAACAATTGTTTTTTTTCTTTATTACATATATACATATACAAACGACACATATATGTATAAAAATCATTTATGCAATTCAAAAGTACTAATGCATGATCCGATTTGGTACGAAAATAACATCATAATTTTTGCAAAATCATAGGAAATATAGTAAGGGTACTTGCCTCGATTGGTACGAAGAATCGGTTTGAAACGGTTGAAGAAATTTATTGTTTCTTGCTCCCTAAAATTTCCGGCAAAAGGCTGAGGTTTTGAGGAATGGTGGCCGACTACTCTTGGTGAAATAAGGGTGGATTAATTATGTTGTGTGGATGATGTATATGTATAAATATATACACATATATAAAAAGATGGCATTTTTTTTCTTTCTTGTGGCTGGCGGGCATAAAGGCGGCTAAATATCCTTGCTTTTTCTTTATTGTTTCCTTGCTGCCACTTGGTGTGCTGAGATGGTGTATTTGATTTTGGTGGGGCATTTTCTTTTCAGGGGGCGGCTGGTGGAGAAATAATGGTGTAGGCTGCCGCCTGTTTTTGTGAAGAATAAGGATGGTGATTTGTGTTGAATGTGTGTATATATAGATATAGGTTGTGTGGAGTTCTAATGTGTTTAGGTTTTGTAGATATACATGGTGTTCTCCTAGGTGTATTAGGGTTTTACCTATTAGTTTTACTTTATCTCTTTAATCCTTTCCCTAATTTATTTAGGATAGTTATTTTATGTAGTTTATTTTTTTTATTATTATGGCTATTTTATTTATTTCACTCTTCTTTGCACCCATGAACGCGGGGCGGGGCATAACAGACCTCCCCCCTTACAATAAGTTTCGTCCTCGAAACTTGCGTATGAGGTGATCAACGACGTAGTATGGTTCTACCTAATCATTCTTTTAGGTGTACTACAATCTTTAACTTAATTCTCTAGTATCACAACTTATAAACTTTCTACTTATACCACTTGACGTGCACCATTCAACTTATTGCAATCTACAATTCCGAATTCTTAAACTCATTATAATGATTCTTCTCCTTTCTATATGATCATCCGTGATATCCATCGGGTCCTACAATACGCTAACCATTACTCTCCCAAGTTATTGAAATCAATTCTTATATCTACAAATTAGTTTTATGTTTATGCTCTTACTTGTTCGAAGATATCATCATCAACCTAATATACGAAGTACATGCCTGGACATATTCTTCTTCAGTTTAAAGAAAAGTAACTTACACAGCTACAAATTGGAATATAGATTTAACCGTTTAAAATAATATACCTTCAAAAAACCCATAGTATCATGTACTGGTTTTTGCAACGTAACGTCAAAAATGACCACTTACAAAACAATGATATAACTTGTCCGCATAAGTATTACGGCTAAACCACTTTAAAACAATTGAGACACAACAATTGTTTTAAAAAAAATATTTGAACGCAATGTCTTTTCTTTCCAAGGAAATATATATTTTAAAAGCTATACTTTGTTTCACAAAGTGCAAAAATTGAAAAGGCAGTAAATATAAAGTCTCGTAAAATAGTTTAAATAAGGTACCTATGCTTTCAAAAGTATATATAATTGGAAACTATTTATGTTTCACAAAATAAGTTCATCGCAAGCAGATAAATAACTTCAAAAGCATTTAATGGTTAAAACAATTGCAATATCGACAGTTGAAAAATAAAATTATTTTAGTAAAATAGATATAGCTAAACAAAAATTTGAGAAATATAAGAATTGTATAACCATATCATTGCTCGAAAATTTCATTATTTTAAAATATATAAGTTTTGTCAGGGGTAGTTGAAATTCCATTTTGTTGATATACGAATTCGGAAATATTATAGCCTTCTCAAGTAGTTTACTGTATAAAAGAAACTAGTTGAAATATTTATTAACAAAAATCTTTAAAATACCTTTGAAATATAAAATATATTTTGGGTATACGTGTTTATAAGAAAACATTTAACTACTTGAAAATTAATAGTCTAATACTTCGTATAATTTTTTTTTTCTAAGTCACCCCTTAATGTCAAATGAAAATTTGTCTATGTACCGTTTCTTATAAATATTTAACTTGAGTTATTCAGTCCTAGCATGGCACACTAGATATTGATTGACTTAAAGTATTCTAGTTCGCCATGCTTCCGCACGCCACACTGATCCACCGTATTTCTTTACTTGGTTGTTTCAACTGCTAATTTAACCTTAATTAGATCTCACCGAAAAAAAACAACTACTACTTGTTCATATTTACCCTCTTTTAATTCAAACCTACTCGATACATCAGTACTTACGCGTTCCTAGGAATCAACACTTAATCCAAATTTGTAATGATTCGTCATTCCACTGTACTTATTTTAGTAGTTCTCACTTATCACTATCAAACAGTATCCCTAGGAGGACTAATATATTCGGCTTATTTGATACTCTAAAATTCAACATCTTAATCGTAACTATAAACCCCTTTATACGATATTCTTTGCTATACTCTACAGATCATAACGCTAATAAATCCTTTCTTAGTCTCTAACATTCTACTATAAATCATTGCTTAGGAACTATGATCCCAACTTAGACCTAGTCATGTTCTGACACTATCGTCAAGGTAGAGGCGTAAACTTGCTTCATTTATCATAATGGTACCGGGTTTGTAGGGGTCGGATCTAAGGAATTATATAAATGGTTATAATCAACCCTCAGGTAAGGCAAATACTCCGGAGTCGTATGGAGTGCCCTAGGTATACGTGGACATATCCCTTATCTGATCATCACTTAGGTCTAATGTCATGACTTATTTCCAGAATCGATACTTAGTATCATCATTTCTTCCGTCTAAAATCATTACTTATTTCTAAGTTCAATGCTTTGTATATAATCACAGCTTATGACTAAGATCAGTGCTTATGTTCAAATCATCACCTCATGTTCAGATTACCACTTATGTCTAAGATCACTTCTTATTTTCGAATCATACTTAGTATACAATCAGCATTTGTGACTAAAGTCAATGCTTAAGTCAAATATCCACTCTTAATCAAGATCGTCGCTTATGTCTAAAATCGTGACTTACGGGTAGGATCATCGCTAAATTTCTAAGGTCACATTTTATTTCCAATAACATGTCCAATATATAATCATTGGTTACGCCTAAAAATCGGTACTTATGCTTAAGATCGTTGTAGGATCTGCAAGGCACCACTAGAAGGGAGGGGTTGAATAGATGGTGCGGAAAATATGGTTTTTAAAATTTCTTTAAACCTAACCAATTCAAGTTCTGAAAACAGATTCTGTTTTTAGGACCAGTTTTAAAATGTTTTTAAAACTAGGTTAGAGGTCTCTAAAAATTATGAAATTTTGAGA